>JASAOO010003090.1:0-21394 GCA_030849075.1 Zelonia costaricensis | reverse complement strand
GCAGTGTGTGTGGGGGGGGGGGGGGACGAGAAATGGGGAGGGGGAGGGGGTGGAGGGTCACACACGTGGAAAAGGGCGGAGAGAAGACTCACGCTTATTTCTTTCTTTCTGCTAGCACAGAGGATCACTCACGCACGCACACGCACACACACGCGGTCAGACACGCACGCACGAAACACCAGCACACGGAAGCGAGGCACGAAAGATGCACACGCGAAACAACAGCAAGAAGACGAAGATGAAAAGGGCACAGGAAAAGAGCACTGAACAACAAATGGGGAAAAATTGAAGAAAGCGCAGAGAGCACGTGAACGTCACACAAGAGAACACACAAACGCAAACGCAAACACACGCTGGACTGGAGAGAAAGAGAAGAGAAAGAACGGGAAAACGCTCAAGAAGAGCGTCGCACGCAAGTCTAGTTACAGGGAAGGGGGAAAGGGGGGAAGGGGAAGGGGGGAGCCGGACAAGTCGGGAGGGGGGACGAAGTGAGAGGGAGAAACAAACCAAACAAAGAAAAAGAAAGTCGTCAGGAGGGCGAATGAAAAAAAAAAGCAGTACTACTGAGTGCACGCACGGACTGCGAACTCTAAAGGAAAGAGAAAAGTGAAAACCCAAATCCAAGTCAGTGACACACACAGAGAGAGAGAGAGAGCGGAAGGGGCGGTTAAAGGGCAGCAGGCGCGAAGAAGCGCGGACTACTCAAACAAGGTCGGGGGGAGAAGTCAGGAACGAACGCCGCTGAGGAGGAAACACAGAGACAGAGAGCGAGCGAGCGAGAGACGGACAGAGGAGGGACGCGCAAGCCGCTCTTGGCCCACCGTAGGAAGGGTGAGAAAGAGGTAGTGCGAAGGGGGGGAACAGGTAAGAGAAGAAGAAGAGCGGGCACGGCGAGGAAAGGGCTGGGGGCAGGGCGTGGGAGGGCGGCAGTGCTTCTTTCTTTCTGTGTTTCCTGTTTTTTTTTCTGGGAAAGGTGACGGGGTTTTGGGTGAAGGAGGAGCCGAGATGGAAGGAAGGGCAGACGCACAAAGGACACGACAGCAAAGGGGCGAAGATGAGGGGAGGGTAGCGTAAGAGGTGGGAGGGAGGGGTGCGTCTACGCAAAGATTCGGCAATGAGATGCACGCTCTCTTCTTGCCTTTTTTTCCTTTTTGTGGGTGTGTGTATGTGCGATCAGCTTTCTCAGCCACTTGATTTGGCTTCTTCTACGTTGACCGCGTGGGACAAGACACCGCGTGCAGTCCTGCAAGTGAGTGCCTGCAGGGGGTGCCACACACGAAGAGAGAGAGATACAGAGAGAAAACCAGTAGAAGATCTTCAAGCAGACAGCAGTAAAACCAACCGGCGAAAGGGGAAGGGGGAAGCAACCGTTCGAGGGGATGGGAAGGGGGGGGGGCAAGAATGGAAGCCAAAAAAAAAAAAGGTCAGAGAGTCAAAAGACGTGAAAGCAGGCAGGAAAAATACAGCGATGGAGACAGTCAGAGAGAGAGAGAGAGAGAGCGCCAGTAGCGCGCTCTTCACGCACACGTAGATTCCTTTCTTGTCGCGACGACGAAGCTGCAGCCGTTGTGTGTAGCGTCCGTCACTCGAGGATGACACAAGACACGAACACACACACACACAAACGGAAGAAAGAGAGTTTGCGAGCGCTTCACGAACTAAGCGTTGGAGGCGTGCTTGTGCGTGCGCGTCTTCTCCTTTTTTTTTGATTTTCTTTGTTCTTGTTGTGGTTCGTTGGTCCTTCGGTGGAGTGCGTTGGATCGGCGTTGGCGACGACGTGCACCGAATGAGGGAGGTGACTCGCGGAGCGGCGGGGGAGGGAAGGGGAAGAGGGAGAGGGTTGCGGAGCTGCGCTGCGGGGTGGGTGGGTTTGGTGAATGGTTGCCGCGGCTTTCCAAACTCAAGTGGCGGGGAAGGGCGAGGCGTCAAACACGAAAAGAAAAAAAAGGAAGTTCAGCGCACAGGTGCAGAAGAGGGGGGGAAGGAGGGAGGCTGTGGCTGTGGTTGGGGAAGGGATTGCTGTTCCTGTTTGGCTGTGCGCGACTTCGTGATGAGCACGCGGCGGCAGCAGATGACGCGCCACGTCAACTTTTTTTTTGTGAGGAGGAGCGCTTGGGGGAGGAGGGAGGGAGGGAAAGGTCGCGCGGGTGGGGTGGGGTGGGGGGGGGGTGAACCCAACGAAGCGAGCGTAATGGAGCTAGCAAAGTCAAGACAACAGAAGGTGACAACGGACGGAAGCGAAGAGGAGGCAAGAGACTGAATCGAGAGGCAACCACAGACGCGCACAGAAAAGACGCGAGCTACGCACTAGCCTGAGGGGAGGCAGAGAGATGGGGGAAAGGGGGGGGAGGCGGCGGGACGGGGGACGGGGAGACCTACACACACACAGACACACTCACGCAAGATCAGAGAGAGTGTGTGTGGGAAAGAGGGAGAAAGTCGGAAGCGGGAGCGGGGGAGGGGGGTTCACCGGGCTAGCAACGTGGAAAGTTCAGGCTTGAACAGGCGAGCGGGAAAGGGGGGAGGGAGGGGGGTCGGGGGACAGGTCGACAGGAAGCAACAGAGCACCAAAAAAGAAAAAAGAGCGGGCTAGGGGGACGGCGATCAGGTTTGTGTTTCGCTTGTTAGAAATCCGCTCTTCTTCTTCTCTTTGTTGTTCTCTGACTTTTTTTTTTATTTCTTCTCTTTTTCTTGGGAGTGAGGGCGTGTTCTCTGCTGCTGCTGCTGAGGCAAGTGGCTTAAATCTAGGATGTGTCGAGAATCGACGGAGGTGCGGGACGGTGAAAACAGTGATCGCGGTGATGGACACGTGCGGTCGTATCGTCGTCGTTCGCGCAGACGTGTGTGTGTATGTGAGGGATAGAGAGGAAAGCGGAGGAGGGAGAAGAGGGGGCAAGTGCTAAAGATCGGGTGCGTGCGTGTGCGTCTCTCCGTGCTGCTGTCATCGCCCGGTGTGTCATCGGCGGCGGCAACGCGCACTGTTCACGCTGTTTGCGCGCCGTTCACTTCGCCACATCGGCGCGTGCCTTGCATGCCTCCGCATTGTGGTTCTCCTTCTCCTGGATCCGGTCCCTGACGCGTGACTCGCCACGATTCTTCTGCCGCCGTCCGTCCGTCGAGGCGCTCGCAATCGCTTTTTTTTTTTTTTTGCGGAATCGTCGACAACTTGGGTGCGAGGCCGCCACCGTTGCCGTGCTGCTCTGTTGCTGCCTCAACTCTACGCTTGTGTTGGTGATTTGTGTATTTGGAAGGAATTGCGCGGGGAAGGGACGGGGAAGGGCAGAGCTCGGGCACACACACGCCCACTTGCACACAGGCGTACACACACACACACACATGAAGAGGGACAAGTGCACACGTGGGTGTGTGGGTGGGTCGGTGGGAGGGGTGGTCGCGTGGAGGGGTGTGGGTTGTGGATGCGTCTACAGAGTCGGTGGGACAAGGAACGGAGTGGCAGAGAGGGAGAAGCGGCTCTCCGTCTCCGACGAGTAGGGGGTGATGCCTCCAAACCTGTGCGATGCCTGGGCGCACCTCTGCGCCACGACGAGGCGCACACGCACANTGGGGGGAAGGCCACCGCGACTCCCCCCCCCCCCCACACACACACACAAAGACAGCGGCCCACCCGTTCACATGAACGCGACTCTGACAAGTATCTAGAGAAGACCAGAAAAAGGTAATGCAGAGGACGGGAGGGAAGGGCCGAAGAGAACACTGAAAAAGTCGGTCAGACGGAGCGGAGGAGAAAAGAACCGGTGCGGTGTGCCCGAGAGAGTGGGGCACATGCAGGACCACACACACACACACACACACACACACACACACACACACGCAGAGCACATAGACATTAGATTTCCTTCTCGTCACCGCTTTTTTTTCCCTTCACCTCGCCTTACTGACGGCGCTGATGGTTTCCCTGTCTTGATCGACGCTGCCCCCTCACACACGCAGTGACAAGGGGCGAAGCTTCAGCTCTCTTGGGAAGGGAAAGAGCGCCGTCGCAGGCGCATCGTGCCGCAGCGGGGACGGCGTGGAGGACGGGGCGGCGCGCGATGCCCCCGCTCTCACAGCGGCCGATGGCGTCGCCACCGCCCTCTCCTCGCCGTCGTTAGACCCGCGAGAGACCCAGAGCTCATCTTTCTCGCTCGCCTCCTGCGCCCTGCGACGTGCGGCAGCGTCGACTCTCGCCTCCACGAGCGGTGACGTCGAGTGGCGGCCTTGCGTGCGCGCCACCGCCTCTGCGTCTCTGGCGCTGATGGCAGCGGGCATGTGCCGCTGCGGTGGCGTCCAGCTGGTCGGCGCCCACAGCGGCGCCACCCCGCAGCTCGCGCGCTGCAGCTGCCGCACCATCAGCGCCGTCTCTTCGGCAAAGAGCAGACTCTTCTGAAGGCAGAAGTTCTGCGCCAGCCGCGTCCAACGCGCTACCAGCATCTCCATTCCACTGAGGTGGCCGCGGAAGGTGACGGAGAGACGGTGGGTGAGCAGCGCCTCTGCCATGTCGTTCGTCGTCGCCTCCAGCGCCGCAACGCGGCCCTGCGTGGCCAGCACCGCCTCCTCTGCCTCCCGGCGCAGCTGGCGCTCGCGGTGCAGTTGCCGACGCAGCGCACCGGCATCGTTGCCGTACAGGTCCGCCAGTTCCGCCGGTGACGGCGAGGCGACCACCCGCAGCGCTGCGCTCGTGCCAGCGGCGCGGTCGCGCATGGGGGTAGCGGCTGCGGCATCGCCAGTGCTCGCGTTCTGTGCATCGCGTCTCGCGTGGCTGGGGAGGTCTGCAGCATCGTGGCGGCGTGACGACGGCAAAGTTGACGGAGGTGTGCGGGCTGCTGCAGCCGGGGAGGTGTGCGGCGTGCTGACACCGACGCGCAGCGGCGGCGCATCGGGAAGCCGGCCGGCGAAGTAGTCGAGGAGTTGCCAGCCCGCGCTGTCGCCCACGGCGCGTGCCGTGCGCGTGCCATCACCACCACCACCGTCCTCCGCAGCGAGCGCACCGCCGTCACACCCCGCTGCGCCCGCGCCCCGGTAGGCCGCCCACATCGCCGAGTCCACCATCGCTTGCATGACGCGGCGCCCCCCGGCCGCCTCAGCCTCACGCGCGCCGTCGTCGACGCCGCCGACGGCCCCATCGTTGCTGCTGTCGCGAGGGCCGCGGCAGGCCGGCGCTGGCGGCAGGCCCTCGCTGTCCTCGGCCCTCCCGGCACTTCCGCGCGCACGACGCGGAGAGCTCGCTGCCAGCGGGAAGGGCACCGCCGCGACGTGTGGCCGGCCGCGCTGTGGCGACGACGTCAGCGCCGGTGGGGAAGGCTCACGGCTCGGGGACGGCCTGGCGTCTTCGGCGGCCGTGCGGCGGCGGAGCTGCGAGGTGAATCGGCGCGGATCGGCCGCAGCGGCCAGCAGCGCCGCCTCCGCGCCGGTGCGTCGCGATGGTGCCGGCGATGCCCCGGCAGGTTGCTGCCCCATCGGACGCGGAGAGCGCACCATGCCCCCGCTGTCGTCGTCCGCTCCTCCCGCTGCTGCTGCAGCAGCCCCGACGCGTGCGGCGAAGGTCGCAGACGGCGCGCCTTGCGAAGAAGCTGGTGGGGCACGCAGGCGCAGGAGTTGCCGCTCCACGCGGGCGAGCTCGTCGAGAAAGACGTGCCGCTCACGTGATGCCATGACCTCCGACAGCGATGGCGCAGCCGCGCCTGCCGCATCGGGCGAGGCAGCACCAGACGCGGCAAGGTGCACCGCGCGCTGATCCCGTGCGAGGACGTCCTCCAGCGCCTCCACGAGCTGACCCAATATCTTCTCCTGCAGTGCATGCGGCATCGACGCGAGCGGTGCGTGGGCAGCATGGGCGAGAAATGCAGCCGCCTCACCGTCAGCCCCATCGACATCATCGCCGGCACCCGCGTCAGCATAGACGTGCCGCGGCGATGCCTGCGACGAACTCGACGACCGCTGCCGCATCACCGACGACTGGATCGACTGCAGCCGCGCGCTGGAGCGGAGCACATGCTCGGCCATGAGCCGCAGCAGCAACGCGTACTCGCGGACGGCGTTCACGTACGCCGCGGTGCGGTAGCGAATCACCGGGGTGCGGTGGCACCGCTCCAGCACCTCGCGGGACGTCGCAGTCGTGTCGCCGCTGACAGCCGCGGCACACACCGTGCACAGGGTGAGGGAGCTCACCGGCTGCCCGTCTACCGGTCCAGGGACGAAGAACAGCGCCGGTGCAGCGACCCAGGTCGAGCCGGGTCCGCCGGAGCACCACGCCTCGCACATCCAGCACGGCGCCGATGCCGCGGCGGGGGCCAGCACGCTTGCGGACACCAAGTCGTGCGGCGCCGGCGGGGGTGGAGTGAAGGTCGCGTTAGACGGGTAACGCAGGTCGGCGCGTGGCAGGGCGCCATAGCGCTGCTGCCGCGGGGATGGGGCGCGCGGCTGCGGGCTGGCACCCTCGCTCAGGTGGCTGTGCTGCTGCTGTTGCTGTTGTGTGCGGTCCTGGTGGCGGTAGTGTTGGCCTGTGAGGGAGGCGGGGCGCTGCTGCGAGGACAGCCAAGGCGGCGGCGGTGGCGCCAGGACAGGATCTTGCTCGTCGCTGGCGCTCGCGCGTAGAGCGGGCGATGCGTACGTCGTGAAGTTGAAGTGGTGCTGCTGATCCTGCGGCTTGTGCGGTGGAGCCCACGCTGGCCGGCTCTGGGCCGGTGATGCCACCCCCGTCGCGGAGGTTCGCGTCGCTCCATCGCGGTACGACGGCGCAGGCGGGACAACTCGGCGCGGTGTGATAGGGCTCGTCGCGCTCCTCGTGGCGGCGCCGGCTGCATCGCTGCCGGCCCCACGGGCCCGTGCGTTCGAGGTACGGGCCTGGTACGTTAAGGCGGCGAGACCCGGCGTCGACGGTGGCGCGGAAAAGAGCGACGACGGCATGACCAGCGCTAAGAAAGCAGTACAAAGCGAACACACACACACACACACACACAGGAATGCAAGTACCGCAAGACTCCCGCCGTTGACTCGCGCAGAGAGCGCCGTCTGGTGTGTGTGTGTGTGTGAGTGGCGGCTGCACGTCTATGTGATGGCGCTGGCGCACCGGCTGCGCTCTCTCTTAGTGTGTTGCACGGACACGAATTACGGTCGCGCCGCTGAGCGCAGAGCGAGCACAAAGAGGGTGCCGGCGCACGTCGATGATTCGAAGAGGCAGCACTTCTCCCACTTCTCATGGCGCCGGCGCGCGTGGGTGGCAAGTCGGGAAAGGGGGGGGGAGAAAAGAAAAATGTGAAAGCAGAAGTGTGAAGGGGAGGAGATGTGGAGAAGACGAAGTGCAGCTCACGCGGGGATACGGGACATGCAAGAGGGAGAAGTGGCTCGCGAGCATGGACGAGCGGCGCACCAACACAGAAGCGCACACAGGCGTGCCTTCGCAAGCGTGTGTGCTGCCGAAGTGCCTGTCTTTCGGGGGAGCTGGGGGAGGGAGGCGGGATCGCACCTCCCCCCCTCCCGTCCCCCTGACCCACTCTTCGCTCCGTGACGGTGGTGGGTGCACCTCTCGCGTGAGCAGTAATGAAGAACTGGGAGGCGTGGAAGGAAGCGGAGCGAAGGCCGCCGTCGCCCCGCTGCGCTGTCGCGGACACCTCGTACGCACGCTCCTCCGCTTTGGGAGGGCACATGGTGGTTTGGCCGGTGCACCGCCTGGTCGCGCAGATGCGCTTCAACACGTGCGTCGGCGTGCACATCCTTCTTTGCTTTCCGCTTATCTCTTGTAGTGGCTTTTGTTTGTTTCTGTTTGTGTTTGTGTTTGCCTGGGTGTGAGGGGGTGGGGGGGGGGGGGGATCGCCACAGAGGCGAGTCACGGCTCCTGCTTGATCGCTCAAGTGTCTTCAGGTCCCCTCAGCCCACGCTCCTCCACCCCCACCCCCACCCGGCCGGCCTCTACGCGCCGATGCACCCGGTTTGCATACACGCACTTCTTGCACCTACGACGTGCACAACAGCAACAACGCGAGCACTCGGAAACAGGACAGAAAAGAAGAGAGAGAACTGTAGCCACATAATGACGCGGGGTCGAGGCAGCGATGCAGATAATTGGAGGAGGGGCCAAGGTGGGGGGAGGGAGAAGAAGGGCGAGCGGTGGGTGTGTTAGGCGGGCCGAGGCCGCGTGAGAGATCTAACGGAAAGAGATAAGACAGACGGAGGAGGGGAGAGCAAAGATGTGGAGCGGGCGCAATGGAAAGGGTCAGCCTGGAATGGCGGCTGTTAGAGACGACAAAGAGCGAAGGTGGCGGGGACAGAAGACACCTGCGCTGAATGCACGCGCGTGTGCAGACCGTAAGCAGACCTAACGCACATTCAAGTGGACGGCCACACATTGGTCTGCAACCCCCTTGTGTGACAACCGCAAACATACTGATGGGAAGAAAAACGAAGGCAAAGGGTGGGGCGCCAAAGCGGAGAAAGTGAGTCAGCACAAACAGACACACACACACACACACAGACACACACAAACGCACACCAGCGGAGATACGCAGGACAACACCACAGCAACGATAGAGGCGGCACGGTCGACTCGAGACGTCGTCCGGAGCACCGACGCTCGAGCGCACGCGGGAACGCGCGTGCCGTAGACGGCCAAGCTTCGAGGCGGACAACAAGAAAAACACCGCAGCACAGACGCGTGCAGACGCGGCACGGCACAACAGAACAGCAAAGGCAAAAAGCGGAACGCGCTGTAGAGCTGTGTAGAGGATCAACCCCGTGACGAGGGCCGATGGTAATCGAGTGGGGGGGGGGGATGGCCAAGGGTGCGCCGTGCGTTCTCAAGCGCGGGGCTGATCACCGCCATCACTGAGAAAAGGGAGCAGATAGCGTGGGCAGTTGCGCAGGCGACGCAACGGAAGGGGGGAATGGAGGCAGGACAAGGGGAAGGTGAACCGTATAAAAGGCGGAGATGTGAAGAGCGGGGGATGATCAAGTGGTGGAGCGTGGAGGCACGCTGCGTGTTCACCCCGCCCCCTCCTCCCTCCCTCCTTCTCTGCCTTCGCAGGTCCCATCAGGCACATGCAGGGACTGTCCGTAGGTCACTCTTTCCTCCACTCTCGCGCGTGGGGATCAGAGATAGAAGAAACAAGTTAAACACGAGCTCGCTGCGCTGCAGGACGAGGCTGTGGCGCTGCACGAACAGGCCTCCCCACCGCCGCCACAACCACGCGAGTCCACCATCAAACGCACGCGTGAGCTGACGACTCAACACACACCAGACGAGACTTCGGTGCCTCTGTCGAGCACACCCAGAAAAACAAAAAAGAGCAAGAGAGAAAAGCAACGTGAGGCAGATCGGCCACCGCCTTTGGGATCGCCACAGCTGGAACACAACCACTGCGAGCGTAGCGATCCCGAAGAAACACGCAAACACCCACACACAAACACATAGACACACACATCGATCGCGACACTATGTATGAGGAGCAAGGGGGAGGGGAGGGCAGGGGGGGCGCAGGAGCACACACGGCGTGGGCGCCGAGGAAAGTGGAAAGGAGCGAGCGGAGGAGGAGGATGAGAAGAAGCGAGAGACGGCGGCGGAGGCGAGAGAGAAATGAAAACGAGAAAGCAGCTGAGGAAAGGGGGGCCACAGAGATACAACGGCGGCATCAAGGAGCCTCACACATCACGTCAAGCGGGCCAGACGCACGAGGAGAAGCCGCAGCGACAACCACCACGAGCCCGCCACCATGACGAAGTCGTACCACCCGCCCGTGCACACACGCAGACGCACCCGAACACACACACACACACACACAAACACAACGACGCAGCACCGCACACGGCGAGCTCCATAAGAGCGGATTTCAACACACACGACGCACGACACACCACAATCGACACACATTGTGCACACCAGCAAACGATGCCACCGACACGGGGCAGCAACCGCACAGACACAGGGAGGCGTCGAGTGGGAAGAAGGGGATGGAAGAGAGAACCACAACTCAAGGGCACACACACACACACACACACACACACACGGAAATTCGAGAGAGGTGAAGGAAAAAGAAGTAGAAGGGGAAGACGCGTGCATGCAGGCATTGAACGCCGCATATGGCGCTAAGGTCGTGGGGGGGAGAAAGGAAGGGGTGCAGTGGGCACGAGCGGAGAGGCAAGCCAACACAGACACACACACACACACAGAGAGCCATACATAGATGCACCCACGGTGGCGGAGAAGGCGAGCAGCGAAACACACAATAGCATAAGTGCAGCGCACACGCTCCACAGGGTGTGGCGAGCCACCCGACGCCGCCGTCTCCTGTGCAACAACCAAACGCGCACACACACAAGAGTACGAGAGGAGGGGGGGCGCGGCGGGAGGGAGGAGAGATAGGACGATGGGAACATAGACGATGGATGGTGAAGGGGACTACCACGAGTCACAAGGAAGAGACAGAGAGTAAGATAACGCAAAGGACGGTGCGAACAGCGCCCGCGCAGCCGTGCCTGCATCTACCCATACACACACACACACATAAAGGAAAGCAACAGGCCGCATTAGAGGCTGTGCGGGTCATTCTAGAGCGCCAACATAATAGGGCGAGGGGAGGGGAGAGGGGCGATGGAGTCGGAGGGGAATGGGTGGAGGCGGGGGGACGGAGAGGGATGAAGCGGGAAGTGACGAAGGTGACGGCAGCAGTCGGCGGATGCGATGCGCGTCAGCAGCGCGCTCGATGGAGCACTGGGGACGGAATCGGGGGAGGAGGAGCCAAACACAAACACACAGCCCGTGTGGATCGCATGAGCGGGTGAAGGGGAGAGTGAAGGAGGGAGGAGGAGGCACTCTGCGTTGGCGAAGAGGGGAGGTGGGGGAGGGGGGGGGGCAGGAGAAGGACGACGCGTAGAAGCAGCAGCACCACGAAGAAAGCGACAACGAGAAACACCCGCTCGATCGATTGCGCCTCCGTACGCGTGAGCACGCAGGAGAGAGGGGGGAGGGGAGCAGAACCGCGCATCCCGTCCGCACAAACAGGCACACCCACCCACTCACACACACACACACACAATCGCACGTCAGTCTACGCTGCTACCCTTACCGGTCGTTAGTGCTCGGTGACGGCGTCATCGATGACGAGAACGAAGCGTCCCTGTTGGATGCCGTGGCAGGGTGCGAGTTGAAGGAGGCGTCCTCGCCGTTCGCGCTGCTCCGCTGCCGGTCCAGCCCATCCCCATCCCGGCTCTCCTCCACCGCCGGCGTCGTGGAGGTGGTGCGGCTGTTCTGCGAGCTCGTCGGCCGCACCACAACGATGCGCTTCAGCGTGCGCGCGTCGCGGCGGTGCTTCACCACCGCCCCGCCGTCACCACCCGCGTTGTTGACAGAGCAGCCGCGCGAGCCGACGGCGTTGCCCCCACTCGCCGCCGCAGCAGCAGCAGCACCAGTAGAGGCTTCGCCACCGCCACCGCCACCGCCGCGACCGGCCGGGGCGGTGAAACTCGTCGATGGAACGGCGGCGGTCTTCGGAGATGAGACCGACGTCGGGTTGGCGTTCGGGCCGCTGCCCACGGCGGTGAGCTGCGATGGGCGTGATGGGGCGGCGGCGGCGTGGCGCAGCAGCGAGCTCCGCGTCGGCGCCACCCCCGCCTGTGCGTAGCGCGGCACGATGGAGAAGGCGGGCTTGCTGAGCGGTCCTGGCGCGTTGGCCGCTGATGGGGATTGGACTTGCTGCTGGTGCTGATGCTGCAGCTGTTGGTACGGCGATGCCGGCGACTGGATGCTCGCCAAGGCACCACCGCCGCCGCCGCCGGCACCGCTGCTCGTCATGGTTGCGGTCGCGGTCGCGGTCGTCGGTGCGTGCAGCGGGTGGTGCTGCGACGACGGAAGCCCCAGCATCTGCGGCATCAGCGAGGACGCGCTATCGCCGCTGAGCCCCGCTGCATCCACCAGCGCCGGCGAGCCGGTGCTCGCCACGACATGGCTGCGCGGGGAGTTGGTGCGGCGGTACGTCGCTGACGGCTTCGGCGACACCGTGACACCGCGCCCGTTCAGCAGACCGCTGCGCGTCGCGGTGGTGCCGACCCCCTCCATTGAGGGACGCCGCGAGTTGGACGCCGCGCCGGGTGCCACGGCGTGCTGCGGCGAGCGTGTCACCGGCTGCCCCAGCGACGCGCTCAGCGACGAGCTCACGGACGCGCCGAGGGTGCTGGACAGGGACGCGGTGAGGTTCGTGTGGCTGCCGCCCGTGATGCTACCCCGGTGCCCCACCGCAGAGGGGTGCGCGAGCGACAGCGTCGCCATCGGCGCCGTGCGCATCCCCGAGTTGGGCATGGCGGTGCCCGTGGCGTGTGTTATGGTGGTGGTGGTATTGTTGGCGCCGGAGGATGGGAGGCTGCCCGTCAGCCGCGACCCTCCCGGCGCACCCACCGGCGAAGCCGTGCGCAGCAGCTGCACGTTTAGGGGCTTCACACTGCCGCCCTCCCCGGCAAGGTCGGCGGGCACCACGGTGGTGCTGCGCGCGCTGCGGGGCCGGGTGGCGGGCGACAAGGGGGACCTCGTGCGTGGACGGTCGCGGGTGCCGGTGCTGCCGGTGCCGCTGAGCATGCTGCGCGAGTTCTCCAGCGCACTGCTGTGGCTGTGGATGGCCGGGAGCGGCGAGGAGACCCGCCGGGCACGGCTCAAGGGCCGCGCGCCTGCCGCCTCCTCCCCGCCTGCCGCGGTCGACTCAGCGGTGGGCCGGTCCTCGGCAGCACCCGACGCCGCCGGCCGGGAGGCGGCGGCGGTCTGCAGGCTGCCTGTGGACAGCCGCACCACTCCCTGCGTCGACCGCGTGGGGCGGCGGCGAGGCGGCGGCGCTGCAGACGCCGCGCGACCGTCCTCAAGCGACCGCTCGCGTGACCGCATCACCGCCGCAGGTGGGTGAGCCGTGTCGACGCCGTCGGTCGGCACCACCGGCGTCGGCGGCTGTGGCGCCGCCTTCGCGTCCGCCCCCGCCTCTGCTTCCGCTGACGCGCCGTCTGCAGGAGCCGCGGCGGCGGGCCCCGACCTCACGATCGTGCGACGAGACGCCGTCACCGGCGCCGTGGCAGACCCCCGCATCTCCGCCACATTCGCCGACGGCACGGACTTGAGGCGATTCACCGTGGCGGTCACCACGAACGGGCTCGCCAGCGACGCGGCACGGCGCGTGAGCAGAGCGCCAGCAGCAGCAGCAGCAGCGGTGGCAGTGGCAGGGGAAGCACCGCTGCCGCCGTGGGTGGACGACGACGGTGGCGTCGCGGTGCCCTTCGTTGCTGGCGGCGCCGCGCTGAACGAGAGCGAGTCCGTCAGTGGCGACCCCGCCCCCGGCAGGGTGCTCGCCGTGCCAGCCAGGGAGCCGCTGCGGCTGTTCCCGCGACTCAACCGCGCGCGTGAGGGGGGCACGGCGCTTGCCAGCTCGTGTGTCTCGTCGTCGGCCGCCGCAGGCGAGGCGGCACTGGTGGAGGTCGCGAGGCCGCTGCTACCCGCTGGCGCGGGCCGGCGGCCGCCACCCATCCCCAGCAACGACAACGTGGACGGCGACCGCGCGGCGGGTGAGAGGGCGCGTGGGGTGCGACTGCCCGCTGGACCGTCGTGTAGCTGCGGCGGCGGCTTCGAGACCGTCGCTGGGGCGCGCTCGATGCGTGTCTTGGCGCCCACAGACGTCGTAGCCACCGACGCGACCGCCACCGCCGCAGCGACGGCCGCGCCGTTGCCGCTGCTGCTGCTGTTGTTGTTGGGACGGCGTGTCTTGGGCACCTTGACGGCGATCGGGGAGGCGGTGCGGGGCGTGTCGTCCGCGGAGCTCTCCGGTGGCGGCCGGTGACGCACAGGGCTGCGGTAGTCCGTTGCCCGTGGGCTGCCATCACCGGCCATGCGCGGGCTGCCATCTGCCGTGGTGGCCGTGCGCGGGCTTCCGTACTCCGTCATCGCCGGCGACTGTGCGTCGCTGGTGGGTGCGTCGTGTGAGGACACCCGGACCGACGCCGGCGACGTCGAGGCCACGGCGTAGTCCGCCTCCCCATCCGTCGTGCTGGTGTCGTCGCGCGGCCGCGAGCTTGATGCGGCAACACGCCCGCCGCCTGTGGTAGCGACCAGGGCGCTATTGTCACTGGCACTGCTGCTGCTGCGGACCGCATCAGCGATTTGCGGATTGCTGGGTGAGTGCACGGCCACTTCGGAGCGGGCCCGCACGGCTGCGGCGGTCACACCACGCTGCAGCGGCGACTGGTGGCCCGCCACCGCCGCCGCCTCCTGCGAGGGCCGCGAGGGCGGCGTGGTGGGGGACAAGGCGACTGTGGTGAGCGAGGTCCCAAGTCGCATCGAGGTGGATGCGTTCACGGCATCCCGCGAGGGCGGTGCAGCCGCGGTGCTCGACGCGGACGGGTGCACACGCGGCGAGCGGCCCGCGGCTGTCGCGGTCGGCATCGAGCCGCTGGACGGCGCGCTGGCGCGCAGCGTGTGGAGCGGGGGTGCCACGGGCGCCGTCGGCATCGAGGCACCCGTCTGCGGCGGGCCGGCGACGCTGGAGGACCGCACCGACACGCGTGGGGACCGTGTGGCGGCCGACGGCGAGAGCGCCTCCACCGGCCGGAAGGCCGAGGACGAGACCGCCGCGGAGCGGGACGGGGTGCGGCTCACGGGGCGCGCCGCGCCAGCGAAGGGTGAGGCGGTAGCGCCGGTCTGCGGCGGCTGATGCGGGGTGGCGGTCCGCGTGTGGCCCGCCGGGGAGACCGTGCGGCCGGTGCGCTTGCGCGCCGAGCGCCCCCGGGCGCTCGACCCACGCGGCGTCCGCTTCGGCGCGGCGAGGAACGCCATCGTGGCGTCCTCGGTGGGGGAGCGCAGCAGCAGAGGGGGTGGGGCGAGACTGCGGACGCCGTGCAGCGTCAGCGGCGGCACCCGCGTCACACCGCCGCTGGCGCTGCTCGGTGAGATGGACCGGTACGGGTGGCCGTGCGTCTCGTGCGGCTGCGGCATCTTCGCGGCCGCGCGAGTCGCCTCCAGCGGCGCGGACGGCACAGTTTCGCCCGTCGCGGAGGATCGGCTCTCGCTGCGCTGAGTGTGGCCCGTCTGCGCCACCGGCGTGCTCGTGGAACGACCGCGGCCTTTGGTCGTGGCCGTGTTGGCGTTGCTGACGCTGCTGGTGCTGTGCCGCGACTTGCCCGATGCTGCTGCTGCTGCCGCCCCTGCGGCGGCGGCGGCTGGGCGCTTGGTTTGTGGCGGCGTGGCAGACGCACTCGCTGGGGCCGAGTCGTTCGTGCGGTCCTCCGCTGGGGTCGACGGTGGCGCGGGGGAGCTGGTGACGGGCGAGCTCGCGCCCTCGTGCGTGGATCGGCTGAGGTTTGCGGCGGACGAGACCGAGTTGCCCAGTGTGGACGCCCGCAGCGAGCGGCGTGGGCCGGCAGGCTGGGTCGTCGTGGAAGAGTTCAGACCCGACGTGGCGCCGGTGCCGCTGTGTTTCGCCTCGCCGCGCTTGTGACTGGGTCGCGATGGGCTGCCGCCGCGCGTTGAGGTGCGGCCGCCGCCGCTCTTCGCGGTGGTGGCCTCGGTCGTGCTGCTGAGGGCGGCGGCGGTGGTGGACGGCCGCGGTTGCGGGTCGCGCGCCGCCGCCGCCGGCGTTGAGGGGTGACCGGTGGTGGGGTGCGCGCTGTTGCTGCGCACCGGCTCCCTCTTGGGCACGCCGTGCTCGCCGTCGCGGACGTCCTCGTCGTCCTCCTCGCCGTCGCCGCGACCGGTGGCGGTGCGGCGCACGCTGCTCTCGCGTGTGTCAACGCCGTTCACCGTCGTGCAACTGTCCACCGTCGTTAACGTTGCCACCAGGTTGTTGGACCGGCGCCGCTGCCGGCGTGCCTCGGCGTCGGCCTCGGCCTGGCGCAGCCGCGCCTCCCGCGCCGTGCGCACAGCGTCGAAGAGCGGCAGGGCCAGCGCCTCCGTCGCCGTCATGCGCTCGTCAGGGTCGTACGTGAGCAGCCCCTCCAGCAATCGCAGAAACTCGCGGTCCTCCTTGAACATGTCCCGCAGCGGTGTGAGGCGGCACTTCCCAAAGCGAATCACGTCCGGGGTCGAGAGGAAGTCGCCGCGGGCATTGAAGAACTTGTTCGAGTACTTTGCGTGGCGGGTGAAGGCGTCGGGCAGCCGGCCCACGCGGCGGTCCATCAGGTGGAGGTGCGTCATGTCGTCGCGAATCTCGAAGAGGCGGTGCCCCATGGCGACCTCGTACAGGATGCAGCCGACGCTCCATATGTCCGCCGCGTAGTGCCACTTGTTTCCCAGCACCACCTCGGGCGCGCGGTATGGTCGGGTTGAAATCAGGTCCGAGTCGAGCTTGTCCATGCGCCACAGCGACGCACTCCCGAAGTCGCACACCACCCACTCGTCCCCCATCGAGTTGTCCGCGACGCCGCTGTCGGCGATCAGGATGTTCTCTGGTTTGAGGTCGGTGTGCACCATGTGGCACTGGAAATGCACGAAGTCCATGGTCTCTAGAATATCAAGCGCGAACTCCAGCAGCTTCTCGTGCGTCACGACGCCGCGGTTCACGCCTAGGCGGCGACAGCGCAGACTCGGCCCGTGGATGGGCATGATGAAGACCGGGCACTCTTGCCACACAAAGCACTCGTACATCTTCGAGACCCGCGCGTTGTGCTGCGTGTCGTTCTTGTGCAGCGCGATGAGCATCTGCTTCTCGTACTTCGCGTCGCTGCTGTACTCCTTCTTGATGACCTTCATGGCGACCGGTCGGCGGCGCTGCTCCTTCGCGGAGAGGTAAGTGTCGAGTACGCGGTACACCTTGGAGAAGTTGCCCGACCCGACCGACGTGATGACCTCATAACGATTCCGTACGATGGCCCCCTTGTCGAGGCGAATGTGCTCGCCTCGTGACGTCATGGTGCTCTAAACCCGCACCTTCGGTGTCCGCGTTCGTCGATCCTCTTCTTTGCCAGCCTCGTGGCGCCGCGGGACTAAGCGCACGTGCTGTGATCCGCACGTGAGTGGAGGGGGGGGGATGAAGCAGCGACAGCGGCGCCTCTAAAGCGGCGCCGGGGCAGAGAACCCGAAAAAGACAACAGCAAAAGCGAAAAGACGCGGTCGGCAGCGTGACGGACACGCGCGTGCGTACCCCCTCCCCTTCGCTGTCGAGGACGGGAGGGGGGGCGGGGCGGGGTAGGCAGGACCCACTGCACCACGCTGCTGCGTGGACGCGAGCGGCAAGTGGAACGGGGACGCCAAGGCGCTCGCACGGTGAAGACGGAGGAGGGAAGGGAAGGGAAGCGAAGCGAAGCGAAGGCCGGGAGAAACAACAAAGCGGGGCGAGGTACGCGAAACGCGAAGGCGAGCGACGGAGGTGACACGACGGGGGACGGAGGTGGACGATGTGACTCAAGGGCAGAGAAAATAGAGAACAGCAACAAAACACAGAATTGGTGGGCCCGTGGGGGGGGGGGGGGGACCAACAACAACAGCAACAGCAGTACCTCCGCCGTCTTTAGGGTGTGCGGGGGTGCGTGGGGATGGGGCTAATGGGGGTGGGGGGGGACGTGGCAATTGCAGCTCGTACAAGACAGGCAAGTATAAACAGAGGAAGGAAGAAAAAGAACGCCGAAGGGGGGTGTAGAGGGGCGAGGGGGGAGGGGACCTCAGAGTGCGGCTGTTCTGCACACGCAGCGTGCGGCTGCAGCGGCTGCTGCCCCGGCCCGCTGACACGTGAAAAGGAGGGAGAGGGGGAAGGTGGGAGCGGGCGCCCTGCGTGAGTCAACAGTAGAGCACGAAAACGGAATACCGGGCCTGCAAACAACAAGAGGCGGCCGCGAAACTCAAAGTGGAGTAGGCGGGTGCGCAGGCAGCGACAGGACGTGGACAGCGAGGACGAGGAGGAGGACAGGCCAGCGCACGTACAGACAGACACGACAACGCACAAGACGAACGGGGGGAGGCTTAGTTAAGACGGTTGGCCCTCCACGGCGGACGGGCCGTGTGTCGGAGGGGAGGAGGGAGAGGTGGGGAGGAGGCAAAGGGGCTGAGAGCTGCACGGGCAATAGGGGGTGCTCCGGCGGAGTGAAGCGGCGTGGAGGCACTCAAACATGCACACACAGACGCACCAGAAGCTTCTTCCCTTCACTTCCCCAGAAGCGGGCTCGGACACTCTGCCTAGATCGGATCGGTGAGGCCGAGAGGACTGTGGAGAGAAGACAGGGGGGAAGTCGATCGACTGCCAAAAAACTGGCGTGCGCGTAGATGAGGGGTGTGTGTTGATGTTGGCGGCGATAACAGAGATTGGGAGTGAGACAGGCGCACGTGGCACACAAGGCTGCGTGTCTGCACCTCCACTACACAGCCAGCACTTCCCCCTTTTTCTCTTCTCCTCCTCAAGCCAAGAAGAGAAAACAAATGTGTGGTTGGGTGCGAGCACGTGCGGGAGGAGGTGAAAGAGGAGGGTGCGTCGGCGCTGGCGCTGTACAAGCAAACGTGCAGACGCACACACACACACGCACGCGCGAGTGTGGAGGCAGGGAGGGCGACAGGGGAAATCGAAACGAGGAGAGAGTCGGTATTGGGCCGTCTCGTGACTGTGAGAGGGAAGACAGACAAGGAGCGGGTGAATCGCGATTGATGATGATAAAGGGAGTGGAGAATGAGAAAGGAAAGCCCTTGACGCGTCTACGCGGCAGCTTCCTGATCGAGGTTGTGTGTGTATGTGTGTGTGTGTGTTTGTGTGTGTGTGCATCAGTGTTTGTGCGGGTGAGTGCGCGCGTGTGCAGTCATCATCAATGTGGTAGTCGTTGATGTATTTGAGGATGTTCATGGTTGCGGGCGTGGGTGCGTGAGAATCGGATACGCGTCCGGTTTAGCGAGGACGGACAAGAGAAAGGCGGTCGCCGAAAGACGCGCTGGACACAAGAAGTGGAGAGCAGCTGCGCTCTTGCCACTCACTGGATTTTATCCTTTTCTGCCTTTTTTTTTTGGCCGCAGGGTACGCTGGCAAACAGAGAACCCGCCACAGCCACAACAAAGGGAGGACCAACACGATAGTCGGGCACCCACACGCTCGCAGACACACACACTCGCTGTCCCCAGTGCATCGGCGCGCCAATCAGCGGAGGGGCGCGCGAGAGCGACAGGGGGGGGAAGCACAAGAGAGAGAGAACCAAATAGAGCAGGGCTGCAGCTGCGAGTGCGCGCACCGCTCCCAAAATTGAGCACACTCTTGTCAACCCTCTCCTTCCCTGCTCCTCCGGTACCGTGCCGCTCTCCCCCCCACCCCCCCTTCCCTCGCCCCAGGCGACGCGGCAGAGTTTCAGTTGTTTTAGTTTTTTTTTTGTGGTCCTCTGATTTGCTCGCTTACGGGAATTGCTGCAATCTCTACGTTTCCTTTTTTTTTTTCGTTCTCGCCGGTCAGAAACACTTCGGGTTGCGTTCGAGTGCACCACACACAAACAAACATACACACACACAAGCACATACACACAAGAACAACCAGGTACGTTGAGGGAAGAGAAAGAAAAGGATATAAATGTGGGTACGTATGTCTGCGCGTGCGCGCGCGCGATGGCGATGGCGCTGGTGTCTGTGTCTGTGTGTGTGTGTGTGTGTGATGGTGTGTTGCGGTCCGTCTGGATCAAGCACGAACGACACAAAAAAGGGGGGGAAATGGAAGCAAACAAACGAGAAAAAGAAGGGACAAGACGAGGCAGGGAAAGAGGAAGACGGTAACGAGCCAACTTTCACCGGTCTTGGTTCCTTGTCTCTTCTCTTTTCCTTTTCTTTTTTGAAGAGAGGGGGCGTGAACAGCAACGATGATGCACGCTGAAGAGCTGCGCGTTGTGCGCCTGTGGCAGTCTGTGCGTGGGCTAACGTCCATGCAGCGCTCGCAGTCCCGACCGTGTCCCCTGCTCTCTCTCCCTTCTCATTGCTCGCGTTCCTTTTTTCTCTGTCTCTGTGCAGCAGCCCCCTGAGCGGCACGTGGCTCGTCGTGCGCGACCACCACCACCACCACACGCACCTACGTGGCATTCAAAAGAAAAAAAAAAAAGAATGCCACGGAGACCGCCACGCCGCAAACACCTGGGAGAGGGCAGGAGTCGGAGAGGATCGGGGGCGTCCACGTACACGGGGAAGGGGGCTGCAACGCGGCACACGACGACTGCACAAACGGGGGGGAGGGCGGCGGCACACGCGGCGCGCGTAGCGCCTGCATCTCCACGTGAGGCACGAGATCGAACGAGGAGAGCGCGGGGGGCGCGAGAGTGGAACAAGCCCAGCACGCAAACAAAGAGCGCCGCACCACATGAAGCCTCACGCTCGGCAACACACGCGGGCTGACGCAAGCCGGCGCACATGGGGAGCACAAAAGGGCAAACAAACAAAAAAGAAGAACGGAAAGCGACGTCAGTCGACCGAGGAGCAACACACAACAGCATGAAAAGGCCGCACGCGGCACCGCGTGCGTGAAAATCCGTGGAACGTAAAGAAGCCTGAAAAGGGTGATGAAGACTGTGTGGTGGGAGGCGAGACACGCAAACCCACACACACACACACACACACACACACGTCTCCAAGGAAAGATGAAAAGCGGCGTGGGGAGACGCATGACGAAGAGAACGTAGGCTTCTCGCTGACAGCTGAGAGAGGGAGAAGAAATCACACAAGAAAAAAAAGGTCAAGACACAAACCCGACGCGCTATGCGACGGCCAACTCGCGCGTGTCGTCAAAGACCACCACAACAACCGCGGGTCCCACTGCGCGACAGTGGACAACGCGAGAAGAAGACCGACACCCAGTGCGAGGGGGGTGGGGTGTGTCTCTGGCAGAAACTCCGGATGCAGGCGCGTCATCGCGTGTTTCGCAAGTGGCTCGGCTCCCGTGGAGTCTCGGGAGCGGCGGCAGTCGGCGTCGGGGAAGTAGAGGCCAATTGAGGGGCCAAGAGGATGTGCAGACCAGAAGAAGGGAGCAGCGCAGCTGGCAACGATAGCAAAAGCCACTGCACGAGCGGAACCCGCTGTCCTCACTCGATCCTCCCAGCCCCACCACAAACCGACTAACGCCGACGATTAGCCCTGTGACGCGTGACTGTGTGGCACGTGACCGGAGGTGAAGCAGTACACGGGCGATCAAAGAGCAGAGCAGAAGCGGAGCCACCATATCTCTGCCTGCACTCCAACATGTGAGCCGACCACGCACCGCGGTCGCGCGCAGACCATTCCGTGGTCCTTTCATCAACGCACGGGTAGACATCACACAAGCTGAGGACGCCTGTACCGACAAGGCCCCGGACGCCCATCAATGAACACTCGAATCCACACGTACATTTGCTGATTTCGCAAGCACGCACACACAGTGCAGGCTTACAAGCTCGACGTCTCCACGTACTTCGGCACCGCCGACTTCAGCGCGGCGCTCGCCTTCGCAGCGAAGCGCTTCTG
>JASAOO010003089.1:0-21250 GCA_030849075.1 Zelonia costaricensis | reverse complement strand
TGCGCGCTTGGTAGTGTGCAGGCGCGCCTAATGTGACACGCAACACACACACACACACACACACACACACACGCACCTTAATCACCGCACTCTCAAGGCGCGACATACAGAAGGAGCAGAAGGCCGACGGGCGTCCCCCTCGCCCCGACACGCATACACATCGCCTCCTCCTTGCTGTCCGTCTCCTTGCTTCTCCCCTCCCCTCCCGCACCGCCCTGCCTCTGCCAGCCTCCTCGCCTCGGATCACCGCCACTTCTCCGCTCTCTTGTGTTTTTGCCTCCTCCGGCTTCTTGGACCTTTTGTGTTGTACTCCAGCTTGCGTGGGACGGGCGCGCACACACGCTCTTACTCACTCACTCGCGCACACCTGTCATCTCTCCCGCTCACTGTCTTTCTTGCCGTGTTGCCGTCGCACTGCCGTCAGCCCGCCTCCCCTTCTCTTCCTCTGCCTTGGTTCTCCTTCTCTGTCTTCTGCCACGTCACGTGCATCTGGTTTACAGCGCTGCGTGCTCCCACCCCCCCCCCTCGCCCTCCCTCCCTCCCCCTTCT
The DNA here is from genome assembly GCA_030849075.1 of Zelonia costaricensis. Taxonomy (NCBI): domain Eukaryota; phylum Euglenozoa; class Kinetoplastea; order Trypanosomatida; family Trypanosomatidae; genus Zelonia; species Zelonia costaricensis. The sequence continues at coordinate 20,701 of JASAOO010003089.1, read as the reverse complement.
ACCGGTTGCGCTGGTCGTCTCCCATCTGCATCAAGTTCATCTGCGCGTGCGGCGGCGCATCGGTGTGTGTGTGTGTGTGTGTGTGTGTGTGTGTGTGTGTGTGTGTGTGTGTGTCCGTGCATCTGCGGTAAGCCTCCTCCATCTCTGTCTCTCTCTCTTTGTTTGCCCATTCCCCTTCTGTGCCTCTGGCCCCACTCGCACCGACGCCCCACCCGCGAGCGCCCCCCCCCCCCCCCCCCCCCCCCCCCCCCCCNACCCACCCACCTCCCCGCCACCAGCCCGCTGCCCTCTGCCTTCGCACCGTTTCCCGTCTGCCCCGTCTTGCTTGAGTTCCTGTTGTGACTTCAGCTCATTTTGTTTTCTTCTTTGCTTGCTGTCTTTCCTCCTCCCTCTCTCTTTCTCTGCGCCCGTCGGTGGCCTCGTGTGTCTGTCGTTGCTGCCCCGCCGCACGCACGCGCACGCACACATCCACACTCAGACGCGACCCCCGCCCCCTCCCTCGTCCCTCTTCCCCTCTCTGCTCCACGCTGCCTGCCTGCCGCACCGCGCGCATCCCTGCACAACTCGCTCTCTCGCTCTTCACGCAGCTCTGCTTCCCTTTTCTCTTTGTTTGTGATCCGCCACTTCTTTTCGTCTAGCGCAGGGCTCTCCCGCCTCCCGCCCTCACCCGTCCACTGCCACTGCCCTCTTCTCCTCCTCCGTCTCTTCCGCCATAGCTGCAGCTGCTGCGGTCGTGTTACTCGGCCTGGTCACCGCCGCCGTCCGCCGTGGAGCAGCTGCCGCCTTCATCATCGTTGCGAGTGCGTTGGTGTGCGTTCCCCCCTTCTGCTTTTCCTCCGAGCTTTCGCGTCTGTCTGCGTTGCGGGGAACGGGTGTGCGCGGTCCTTCTTCTACGACCCACCCCACCCAGCTTTCACGTGCGACGGCGTTTGTGTGTGTGTGTCTCAGAGCGAAGCGCGTTGACCCCTAGTCTCGTCCCCTCCGGCCCCCACCCACTCCCCACCTCTCGGTCCTCTGTTTGTTGTTGCTTCCGCCTCCCAGCTGCCCAAGTCGCCCGCGACGTCCACGTCTTCCTCCACCAGTCTGCCCGTCTCGCAGCTCCGCGCTTTACGCTGTTGTCCTCGTCGTAGTGTGTGTGTCTGCATATCGGTTGACTCGAGGCGGCCACGGCTAAAGGCAAGAAGCCGGTGGTGTACCGTCCGCGCTGCATACCTGGCGTCTTCGCGTGCGTGCGCGTCTGTGTGCTATAGACCTCCCCAGAGGAACAATTCTCTTTGTGTGTGTGTGTGTGTGTGTGTGTGTGTGTGTGTTTGTATGTGCGCCAGGTGACGTGCACACCTCTCCTTTTTGTGTCTTCTCCTGTACCCTCTTTGTCTCCCTGTTGGGACGCTCGGTGAGGCGGCTTGATGCCACGCCAACCCGAGCCCCCCTCCCCTTCGGCTCTCCCGTCCTTCCCCGCCTCGCGCAACCCCTCCGCCCCGCGCCCCCGTTCACCGCAGTCCCCATCCTCGCCAGTGCATGCCGCAACGAGTACGACCGCCGCCCCTGGTGCATCAGCACACCACCGCGTGAAGGAGGAAGGGGGTACTCTCGCGGCTCCTGCCACCGGCATCATCGCACCCAGCCTGTGCTCGCCCATGAAAGAAACAGCGAGTGCGACGCTACGCAGGCGGCGCCCAGCAAGCGCCAGCACGGCGTCTGCGGCCTTGCCGCCAACACCGGACGGGAACTGCGTGGAGCAGGACCCGCACCGCCGCCATCACAACGTCGCAGAGAGGGAGGCGAGGGAGGGGCGAGCGTCACACGGCGGCGCGCCGAGGCCGCCGCAGGAGGCCCCCCCTGCCCTTGCCGCGGCGCTCGTCGTCCCCCGGGCCAGGATGTCGCTGTCCCTGTCCACTCAGCCCCCCGCGCAGACGGCGGCCACCGCAACTGTCTCCGCGCTGTCCATGAGCGGCAGCGGCAGCGGCTACAGCAACAGCCACAGCGGCGGCGAGGGGAAGCGCACGTCGCGCCGCGCTTCAGGGGTAGCGGTGCTGCCCAGCGTCTCCGCAGTCGCCAGTGGTGACGAGGACCGGCCCCGCGCGACCCGCAACAGCGGTGCCACGACCGTGGCGGCGTCAGCGGCGACAGCACGACAGCAGCGCGAGAGCCCAGAAACGAGCGCGCTGCAGTCCCCCACGTCGTCCAGCTCCCCACAGCTGCAGCCGCAGCAACAGCGGCGGCGGCACACACTGGCAGGCGTGAAGCCACAGGCCGCCCGCACGCACGCGCCAGCGCAAGCGACGTCACCACCACAGCAGCAGCACCAGCTGCATCACAAGCAGAACCAGCGTTTATCGAGCACATCTGCCGGTTCGCCCGCTTCGAGCCTGCCACCAAGTGCCACACCGCCGCCGCAACCAGCGCACGAGGCACAGGCAACGCACCAGCAGAAACTGAAGGCGCGCGCGGCCTCTGTTGCGACTTGCACCACCTCCGCCCCTCACCCCACTCGCGCCGGCACGCATGCGTCGTCGAAGTCCCCCAAGCCGGGCGCCGCGTCCGCCGTGGGGGCCGACACGGGCGCACCCACGTCGACAAGCGCGCGCTCCCTCAAGTCGGCGAAGCCGGCCACCACGCATGTCACCACGATGCGATGCGGCAGTACGGTGCTGCGCAGCAGCGACGTCTCCTGCGTGTTCCTGCCCGAGGAGTCGCTGTGCGCCTCGGGGCGCACCTCGACGCCGCAGAGCCCGGGCAGACTTGAGCGCGAGGAGACAAGAGAAGAGAGAGAGGCGAAGTCGCTGCCGCTGCCGCAGCCGGTTGACGCCGGGCACGCGGCGCGTAAACTCAGCTTCTCTGAGGACGCGTCGCCAGCGCTGCCGGCGCCGACGGAGGCATGCCTCCCTCATCCTCTGCAGCCACCGCACCAGCAGCAGCAGCAGCGGCGGCGGCGAGAGTCAGTTCACGGCCTGGACGATGACTGGGAGACGCCAGGGGAGGGGACCGGCTGGGCGGCACCCCACGCGAACGGCACGAGTGCACGCCTGTCTCCGGGCTCGTCGATCGCGTCGTCCTCCGCGTCCCGGGCCTTCACGCTCCCGCGCTACCAGCACGACCACCAGCGCCATCCCTCCTTCCCACAGCCCTTCGCGCTCACGCAGTGGCAGCAGCAGCAGCGCAGTGAGCGCCGCGGGAACACGGAGCTCAGCGCGGCGAGGGCGGTGCGTGAGGGGTTGGCCGATGGCGAGACCGGCGATACCGTCGAGGGTCTGGGCACAGACCGGCAGTGTGGGGACGCCTACGCGGTACAGCAGCTTCTGACGCAGCTTCTGACGCCGCCACCGGCGCACCTCAGCACGGCGGCCCGGATCGGCAGCGAGAGCCGCAATGTGGCGGACCACGGAGGCTGGGGCGTGAGCCCCCCGGCCGGTCTCTCCCCTTTTTCAGCCCCCGACGATGACACAGCGCCGCACCCGCACCCGCAGCCCCCGGAGCAGACGCAGGCAGACGTGGCCGTCACGTCCCCGCACACAACGACAACGACGCTAACCCGGCACACGACCTCGTCCTCCGTCACCGCCGCGGCCATGCCGCTGTCGCCGCACTCGGCTACGTCGTCCAGCAACACCGCAGCTGTCTCGGAGATTCGCTTCGCAGCCCGCCGTGGGGACCGGCGCCCGCGCTTGTCAGAGAGCTCCCCCACCACCGCCAGTGTCCACACCGCCCCGCCGCTTCCACCGTCCGGCGACACGGCGAGCAGCGGCGCGCTGATGAAAGCGCTGTGCGTGCACGAAGAACTGCCGCTAGGGCGTTTCTGCACGTTCGGTGAGGCGCCCGCGGCAGGGCACGGCTCCTCGCACCGTGCCGTGCCGCTGCTGCGCAACCCGCTCGGCACCGACGCCGGCGCCGCCGCCATGGTGGGCACAAGTGCGGCGAAGTACTTCACGCCCATCGACGTGGCCCGCCTGGCGATCGCGGGGGCAGGGGCAGAGCAGCAGCAGTCCGCCTTTCCACCGATGTCATCCTCCTTCTCCCCACGTGGCGGCGACGTCACGGCGCGGGGGTCGCGGTCGCCGGTTCAGCTCAACCCCGAGCCGCCACTCGGGGGCTCCGACGAGGGCGACGATGCGGCAGGGTTGAACGGTGCCGCTTCGACGTCCGCTAGCCCGGCCACGGCTCTTGGGCCGTCGCCCTTCTTCTCCGCCCTACGCTCGGAGAGCAGTGGTAGCTCTGAAATCTGCCACGTCGCGGTGACAGCAGCGGTGGACTCGGCCGAGGCACACACGCTGATGTCGTCGCCGTCGTCGGCTCCACCGCCGGCCTCCGTCTCACCGCTCAACAACACCCCGGTGGCCACGCTGACGATGCCGCACTTCACCTTCTCCTCGCGCACCTCCACCCCGGTGGCGCTCCCGGCCTCAACGCACGCCCCCTCCCCTGCAGCAACCGCGGCCGCGGCGGTGGAGGTGCCGTCTCAGCTCGACCCACCGCCGCACCCGCACGGCAGCCACCTGCACCAGCACCAGCCGCAGCCGCAGCTCAACTCGCGATCCGCTTCCCCCAGCGTGCACCGCGAGAGTCGCGGCCGGGCGCCCGTTGTGCTGGACAGCACCAGCAACTCCGGCGTCTTCTCCTCCCCGCACCTGGACCAGCGGCTGCGCGGCCGCTGCAGCCCAACCCGGCAGCCGAGTCACTCGCGTCAAGCCCCGCCGCCCGCGTCTCTGCCGCCGCCCTCGGCATCGTCCCAGAGACGGCAACGCGCCTCGATGCCATCGAGCAGCGCCTCCGGCGTCTTCGGCGGTGCACCAACCGCCGACAGCGCGAGCCGCTCCAGTTTCGGCAACGGCCCAGCGCTGTTTGCATTGCCGCAGAACCCGTTTCCGGTTGCCCTCACGGCACCACCGCACAGCAGCGCCGCCCCGACCACCGCCGCAGCAGACCTTGCTTGCGGGGGGCGCCGCCTTGCACCTGTCTGGCGGTGTCCGGTCACGACAAGCACTGCCGCTGCTGCAGGCACCGCTCCAGCCCTCTCCGAGGTGGTGTGCAACCGCGAAACCGGCACTACGCTGACGATGTCGGTGGGCGGCCCGTACCCGCATGGCAGTGAGCCGCGGCCCTGGACGGTCAGCACGAAGGGCGCAGGGCAGCTGCACGGACTTCACCCGTCCGACAGCGACGTGAACGGCAGCCTCATCGCTGTGGAGAGTTCTGCAGCCGTGGCCGCATCGAGGTCCGCATCCGGCATACACGCAGCACCGCCACCAGCAGCCGACTGCGACGGCTCCCCAGCGACGGACCCGTCTCTCTCCTCCCCCCTCCCGCCCCCAGCGCAGCCCCGCCACTACGCGTACGCCGGTGCGGGAGCAGCCGCGGCGAACCGATCCCCGCCCCCGATCCCGTGGCCGCAACCGCAGCAGCAGCAGCAGCCAATCCGCATGAGCCTCAGCGGCGACATGTTTGGTTCCGTCAGCGGCCCTGCAGGTGGGGCCTCCCCCGCGCGGCCGTCGGTGACCGCCTTCAGCGCCGCCATGCGGCCGCCTCGACTGCAGCACCAGCGCAGCGGCAGCAATGCGAGTCTGCTCGGCGGCAGCATCAGCGTGCACTCGCGGCTGATTAGTGGGGTGAGTGGGAACGGCTTCAGCTCCGCGGCTGCCGGGCCGGGGGCAGGGCTCGGGGAGGGATCGATCAGCGGCCTCTGCCCGTACTCCGGCGGGCCGGCGCCGCGGCTGAGCCCGAGTGCGACGCCGCCCAACGCGACCTTCTCGGGCTTTGGCCTTGTGCAGCCCGCCTTTCTCTCTGGCTACCGCCACGGCGCCTTCCAGCCCGGTGGTGGTGGGGGTGGTGGCAGCAACGCTAACACCCACACCGCTGCCGCCAACTACACCCACAGCGCCCACGCACACTCGCTGACGACGTCGCCGCCGCCCCCCGTGCGCAGCAGGGGGTCCGCCTCCTCGCTGTCCTCCATGGGCGCATTCGTCTTTCACAGCCCGAACACCGCGCTCATCATGCGCAATGGCGTGGTGCACCACACGACGCAGTGCATGCCCCCACCACGCACCCCGGCCTCCTCGTGCTTCACCCCGTCCAGCAGCGACCACAGCGGGCACGGCGCAGGCGGCTACCGGCGCGGCATCTCCCGCAACGGGCGCACGGGTAGAGGGGCGGGGGAAGAGGAGTACGACGTGGTGCGGCACGGCGGCGACGGCGAGGATCACGCGGAGGGCAGCGGCGGCGTACACGCACACTCGTACAGCAACGTCAGCGGGAGTCCCGTCGGCGGCGCGGTAGCGGGAGGTCGTCGCCACTACCTAGCGCGGCGCCGCAGCTCCAAGCGCGCGCCCGGGTACGCCTGGGGTAGTGCAAGCGGCAGCGGCTGGGCGGCATCAGCGGCAGCGCCGGCGCGGCGGGCCGGTAAGCGCACGCAGCTGCGGCCTGGCACCGCCATCGAAGTTGCGGTCGAGGCAGGGCTGTGCAAACGTCGCACATCGCGCGCCTCGCTGCTCGGTCTCCGCGGTGGGATCGGGGGCGCGCACCCCGTCCACGGCGGCGCCGGTGCCGCGGCAGCGCTGGCGGGGGAGGCCGGTGTGTGGTCCGGTGAGGACGAGTCGGAGGTGTCGCTGTCCTGCGCCGCCAGCTTCACGGCGTTGTCCACGTCGGCTTCCGGGACGTACGTGTCATCTTCGTACGGTTCGGTGCCGCTCCTCGCGCTGGAGCGGCGGGCGAGTCGCGCAGAGCCGGCGGAGGGCCACGGCGCTGTTGCTGCAGCCCCGCCAGAGGAGGCGGCGGACACCGCGGTCTGCGCCCTGTACGCCACGGCGCCGTTCCACTACCACTGCTACCGCCCCCCGGCGCACGCACGTGACGGTCGAGCAGCGCCCACCGCAGCCGCGTCAGCCTCCACGCCACCGCGGGCGGAGGCGCCACGCGAGAAGCGGCACCACCGCTACGTGCGCGTCCATCACCGCCGCCGGCGCCACCCCCGCGAGTCCGTGAAGCCGGAAGGGAGTGATGCGGTGGACGAGTCCGTCGCGCCGCACGCAGTCCCCGCCACTTGCGGCAGTGACGCCGCCCCTCTCGCCGCGGCTGCTGCGGCTGCTGCGGCTGTTGCACCTCGGGAAGCGGTCGCCCCGCCGCCGGGTGCGCTGCACAGCCCGCATCTCTCGTCCTCCTCGCTGCTCTACTACGACGACGTGGACAGCGACTGCGTCGACGACGTCTTCTACCAGATCGAGAAGCGCCTCTTTCCCGTTGCGTCCGAGGCGACCGTGCACGTCGAGCTCCCTGGCGCGCCGTCCGCCGCGGCGCCACCGGCGATCACAGCGAAGGGCGGCAGCGCGAACATGCACCTCGGCAGCGCTGACGACGACGGTGTGGTGGACGTGGAGAAGTGCGGCGCGCACGAGGCGGAACTTCCGCCGGCGAGCGGCGGTCGTCACTCGCCGATCGATGCCCTGTTCACGGTTCTCCAGGTCCCGCTCCGGCTCAACCTTCGCGGCGGCTTTCACCTCTCTGACTACTACGCGCCCTGCCCTGTGTGCCACCCGGCGATGCGGGCCGCCGCAGCGGCTGCCGTGGCGGAGCGGCAGCGCCCGTCCACGTCCAGTCTCAGCTGCGGCTACGGGTGCAGCTCGAACGGGGCGGGGTCCGACTCGGTCACAGGGAGCACCTGCACCTCGATGACGATGGACACCGCGGCCAACTCTGTTGCCACCACCACGGCGAGCTCGCCGCCGTCGGTGCTCTCCTCCGTCGTCTCCACCACCGCGCTGGGGTTCGGTTTCGCGTCGGGGCTGCGGCGCAAGACACCGGCCGCGACGGCACTGCAGCCGCAGCCCACCAACACCACGCCAGCCAACACGAACGGCAGCACCGTCACCGCCGCGGCAGCGGCAGCGGCAGCGAGCAAGGTGGCAGCGACGGCCCTCTCGTCCGCGGCGCCGGCGCACCAGACGTGGTCGGCCATGAGCGGCATCGGCGTCTTCCCATCAGCGGAATCCGGTTCGCCCCTCGCCCGCACCCACCGCGAGCGCACGTCAGCCAGCGCGTTCGTGTTTGACCGGCGCCGGCGCAGCACTGCGGTGGGCAGCATCGTTGGCGGTGGAACGGGCCGCAGGAGTAGCATGTCGCGTGCCAGCACGATGGCGTCGCTGCCCTTTGCCACGCGGCTGAGCAGCTTCGCGGCTGACCCGCTCTCCCGCTCCACGGCCTCGCAGGTGCAGCCGCAGCCGCAGCCGCGGTGTGTCCCGCACGTCTTCCAGCTCATTCCGCCGGCTCGGATGGTTCAGAGCGAAGGCAGCGACGAGGACGAGGGCGACTACGGCGACGGGGAGGAGGCCAGGGCGACGGTGCTCGTCGACCGCAGCGGCGGCGGCGGTGGTGGTGGTGGTGTTCCGCCGATTACGCAGCCCATCTGGGAGGCCTCCACCACGACGCAGTCTGACGCAGGCGGGGTCTCTCAAGCTACCGCCACCCCGCGGTCCGTCGTGAAGACGGCGCCACGCACGGCGGAGGGCAGCGGTGCGGGGAGCAGCGCGAAGAGGCCGGTGAGGGCTGACAGAGCAGTCGCGGCCCAACAGCAGCAGCAGCAGCAGCCGTCGTCCATGTTTCCCTTCTCTACCTTCGGCAACCACCGCCCCCACCACCCCCCGCACGCGCGCTACCGGCGGCACCGTGTGAAGCACCTGCCGGCGGCGCTGGTGGCGCGGCGGTGGCACCGCGCCGGCGCCGGCGGGGGCGGGGGCGGTGCGGCCTCGCGGTCGCAGTACAGCAGCGTCATGCGGCAGCGCCTTCTCTGCGTGCGCATCAACGACCGTCTGACGTACATCGATCCGAAGCGGGCCACAGGCGCGGCAAAGCTGCTCGCTGATGCCGCGCTGCTGGCGGAGAAGACGCAGCGCCGGGAGGCGGAACGGGCGCGCCGGCGCCAAGCCGCGGAGGAGCAGCGCGCCGCGCAGGCAGCGGCCGACGTGTTCTCCCCCATCCGCCGGCACCAGCACGCGCAGCAGCAGCCGGCACAAGGTCATCGTCGCCACCACCACCACCCTCGCTGCCGCCATCACCAGCACCATCATCATCATCGCCATCCGCCGCAGCAGCGAGACCGCCTCGCCAGTGCAACCTCAGCGCTGGTCCATGTGTTGACGACTTCCGGCAGCACCCCCCGTGCCTCCCCACTGCGCGCGAGTGTGCTCGCCTCGGCGAACACCGCTGCGCCACCGGACGGCGCCGCCCTCGCCCCGGTCGAGCGGCTCCTCAGCAGGGTGACGCCCGTGGCGGTGCTGCACACCGGCCTCACCGACGCAACCCCCTCCGCATACCTATCGCCGCTTTCATCGGATCTCGAACGGCACGCAACCGCCCCCGCAGCTGCAGCGGCCACGAGCGGCAGCGAGGCGCTCACGGCGGCGGAGAGCGGTCCCAACAACGACGGCCCCCTTACGCATGTCAACCCCATCCACGCCTCCTTCTCCCCGAGCGATATGCCGTCAGCGCTCGCAGCGCGCACATCACCACCGCCGACCCTGGCTCGGCACCCAGGCGAGGCGGAGGACGAGGACGACCGCGGCGCCGTGCGCGACGGGTCTCTGCTGGCCCGCGCGGGGGGCGCCGTCGTGTCCACGATCGACGTCGCGGCGTCGCCGATGGTGTGGCCGGCCGCGAGCGACAGCGGGCACAGCCGCAGCGGCAGCTTCCCCATCTTCATGGGCCACAGCCAGCCCCGCCTCGACGGCATCACCACCCGTAGCACAAACTCCTCGCAGCCCCACGGCGCCTCGGCGTTCCCGCCGTCCCCCGCGTCCCTCCGTCTGTCCCGCGACGCGGTGCACGAGGCGGGTGACGGCGGCGGCGGCGGCGGTGGCGTCGGCAACGGGGGCGGCGTGGGCACGCCCGGCTCGTGGTACCGGCGCGAGCCAAGCCTGCGGCTCGGCAGCACCAGCGACGCCCACCTTCACCACCCCCACCCCGGCCTCTCGGTCCCTCGGGGCGGCAGTCGCCGCCAGCACCGCGGTACGGCGTCGTACGCGAACACGCCGGGACGCCGCAGTCTCGTGGCCGCCGCGGCGAGTGCGCTTCTAGTGGGTGGCGCAGGTGCTGGGCCGGCGGCGTCGCCCTCGCTCCCCTCGCTTGGGTCCCCGCCGCCGCCGGCGGCGTACCGGCTCGATGCCACTCACCAGGACCTGCTGAACACGGCGTTGGCCGAGTACCCGAGCTTCACCCTCCGCTCCGAGTCGCAGTCGCCGTAGCGGTTGGGAGACTGGTTGGGGGAGGGGGGGGCAGGAGTGGGACAGCTCGCGTGGGAGCCTCGACTCTGCCTCCCTCCTTCCCCGATCCGAACACCGGCTCTTCCGCTTCCATGTATACTGAGATTCCCCTCCCCCCTTCCGCTCTGCAAGTGCGAGCGGGTGTGTGTGTGTGTGTGTGTGTGTGTGCCTGTTTGTGTGTGTTCGTGTAAGTGTGCACCTGCGGCAGCCTTCTCCTCCATCCACCCCCTCCCCCCCCCCGCTACCTTGGCCACCCTGCGCGTAGGCGGCAGTAGAAGCATAGTCATCCAAATGCAAGAAGCAGCCGACTCGGAGGCTGCGCCTGTGAGTGTGTGTCTGTGTGGGGGCGTGTCCGCCTTCGCCTTCGCGTATGTGGATGTGTACACGATGCTGCCCCACCCCGGGGGGTCAGCGTGCGCGTCGCCCGTCCTTCTCTGTTATCTCCCCTACCCGCTGCACCCGCGTTCCGGTGCTCCGGTGCGCGTCGGCCAGGCTGCACACGGGCGGGACGCCTGCAGATGAGGGTGTGAGCGTGTCCCTCACACAAGGGTGCAGGGCAGCTCCGCCCCCCCCCCCTAGCCCACCCCTTGCCCAATGTCAAGGGAGGAAGGGCGAGAGAGGGGTCGGGGCTCTGACTTGCACCCTGCAACACGCCTGTCCCTGCATCCCAGCCTTCACCTTTCCCTCCCCTCCTCGCCCACACACACACACACACACACACGCCTCGTACCGCACGACAACGCCGAACTGGCAGAGAAAAAAACAGAGCCCCCACCCCGTAGCACACACATACCCCAAAACACACCCGCGCAATCACACTCTCACACGCAACCTTCAGTGTCGTTGCCACGCCGCGTTCCCCACCACGCAACCCCCCCCCCCCCCCCCCCCCCCCCCNTCCGCGCTGTGGCACGTCGCACACGCAGCAGCAGCAGCCCCGGTTACACTCTCTGTCGACCATCCTTCACATACACCCACACCGACACGCACGCGCGGCAGCCCCCGCTCCTGCCTCTTGCTCGTGTCTTGATTCCCCCGCCCTCCGCTTGCGCCACACTCCATCCTCGTCATCAGCGCCGCCGCCACCACCATCGCCCTCACAGCTACCGCACCGGCACACGCGGAGAAACACCGAGAGAGAGCAGAAGGGCGACGGTGCCGAAGACGGCCAGCGCGCTTGAGTTCTTAAAAGCGAGTTCTCTGTGTGTGTGTGTGTGTGTGTGTGTGTGTGTAGACGTGCGACCTCGAGCCACACGGACGCACGGCAGCGACTTCAGCTCAGGTTGTACTGCTTTCCTTCTCTCTCCCTTTTTTATTTTCGGGTCGTCCCCTTGCCTGCCCCCCCCCCTTTCCACTCCTCCTCCTCCCTGTCGCCTCTTCACCACCGCCACGTGGCGCCGGCTCCTTCGTCTACGTCTTCACCTCCTCTCGTGTTGAGTATCTCGGGCCTGACTGACAGCTGCTCCCCCATCGCCCCCTCCCTTCCCTTCCTTTTGGTGCACACAAACACACGCAGACAAACGCAGTGACGTCGACCCTCTAGGAAGCCTCCACATGGCCAACCGGTTCAACGCGCAGCAGCAGCAGCAGCAGCAGCAGCCGCAGCCGCACCCCATGCAGCAGCCAGGCGATGGAGGCCAGGGGTACTACTACCATCCCGGCGGCACCCCGCCGCAGCAGATGTTCGCCGGGTACCCCGCCGGCATGCCGCCGATGCAGCTGATGACGCAGCAGCAGCAGCTTCAGATTCTGCAGTCCTTTAACGAGGCGCAGCGGAGGCAAGCGATGCAGCAGCAGCAGCAGCAGCAGCAACAGCAACAGCAGCAACAGGAGATGAAGGGTCGTGTCGGCGCTGGCGGCCCACAGCAGCAGCAGCAGCAGCAGCAGCAGCAGCAGGCCGAGGCGCACCCTGGCATCCGCTACCTGTCCATGAGCGACGTGCTGCTCCTCCAGCAGCAGCAGCAGCAACAGCAACAACAGCAGCAGCAGGATCGTGAGCTGCGTCAGCGGCTCGGCATCCCGGAGGGCGCCGTGCTGGCCCAGTACGGTCCCGGGGCCGGCGGTGCGGGGGGCAACGGTGTGCTCAGTCTCACGCTGGCTCAGATGCGCCAGCAACAGCAGCAGCACCAGCAGCAGCAGCAGCAGCTTCAGCACTTCCACCAGAAGCAGCAGCAGCAGGCACAGGCGCAGGCCCTCGCTCAGCAACAGCAGCAGCACCAGCAGCAGCTCGCGGCGCTGCTGTCGGCGGGCAAGGCGGGTGGCGCCCAGGCAGCCGGGATGATGCTGCCTGGCAGCGCCGTCGGGCCGCACCTGGACCCCGCCATCGCCGCCGCTTCCCCAATGCAGCAGCAGCAGCAGCCGTCCAACCCGCAGGCCGCCCAGCAGCAGCAGCAGCAGCCCGGCTCCGGCGCCATCTCGGGCAACTCCAGCGCGGCGCCTGCCTCCACCGCGGCGAGTGGTATGCAGCAGCAGCAGCAGCAGCAGGCCGTGCCCTCGGGTGCGGCCGCGCCATCCTCGCTCGCCCCCGCCGCGGCGACGGGGAAAGGCAAGATTGAGGTTGATGACGAGTACGGACTGAAGCAGCTCGTGCGGGTCGTGCAGCCGCCCGTGCCCATGGCTGGCACCCCGTACGTGCCCACCGCCGAGGAGCCGACGGACGCGCTGACGGGTCGGCCAGTGAGTCAGCAGGACACGGATGAGCTCAACTTCACCTTCATCACGCGTGGTGTGGACATCACGCAGATCGGCCTGTCCGTCACCGAGGACGGGTGGCTGCACACCACGCTGGCCACGCTGCCGCTGGACTCGTACGACTACTTTATTCTCCCGGAGTTCAAGATCCCGGACAGTTACAAGAAGCCGCGGCCGAAGTCGCTCTCCATGAAGTCCTTCCACCAGTTCAAGGAGGAGACGCTGTTCTACATCTTCTACAGCATGCCGCGGGATGTGCTGCACCTCGCCGCGGCCCGGGCCCTGTACGAGCGCGGCTGGCGGTACAACAAGCGCACGCAGAACTGGATGCACACCGTGAAGGCGGAGGACGGGTCGCCCATGGAAACGGCGAGTACGCGGCCGGATGGTCAGAAGGTGTACGTCGGCACCTACATGGTGTTCCAGCCCAACGAGTGGAAGCAGGTGCGCACCGAGCCGAACCACACGATTGTGGCGGCCGACCTCGAGGAGCAGGGCGCGCTGGTCGCTGCCATGGAGGAGGCGGCGCGGCAGCAGACCCAGCGGGCGAAGGCGAAGGCGTCCTCGCAGGGGGCCACGGCAGGCTCGAACGGCGGCAGCGGGAACAACACGAGCCCGCCCGCCAGCGCGTAGGCCCACCGCCGTGCACCTGCGTTCCCGGCCTGCGCTCGTGTGTGTGAACCCAGGCGGGGGAACGACGGGGGAAAGGAGGAGAGAGTGGCACGGGGGACGCTGCGGCTGATGCGCCGCGGCCCCCCCCCTCTCCTCCCTCCTCCCACCCCGCTCGCCTTTAGTGTGCAACTGCGCCTCCATAGAACGTTCGTGTGGGTGTGCATGTGTGTGTGCGTGTGTATGCGTTTGTGCCTCTGTGTAAGGCGTTTGGCTATGAGCGCCCATGAATGGCGAAGACGGTTCGATCTTCTTTATCTCTCTTCACTCTCGTCCGTTCCGTACGCGAGGGCGGGCGCGGTTGTTGCGTGTTTGCTTCTCCTGCACCCGTGCGTGCACGTTGGTCTGTGTGTGTGTGTGGGTGTGGGTGTGTACGCGTCTCCGTCCTATTTCTACGTCTCCAGCGATTATCGCAGCTGGTCCGCCCACGGGTGTGTATGTCTGTACAGGAGGTGGCATCAATGTGGGTATCTGTGTGTGTGTGTGTGTGTGTGAAGTGACTGATGGGCTACCTCCACCGCACTGCCTTGTGTGCGTGTGTGTGTGTGTCGTCTGGACGTCCGCCTGCGCGTCTTTACCGTAGCGGTGACAAGTTGCTGGTGGTCCTCTTTGTGTTTTCCTTTCCTTCGTTTTCCTTCTACCTTGATGATGGTGTTGTAGGACTTGTGAGCGTGCCCGCGCACGCTGCGTTTCTGTTCGTGAATGTGTTTGTGAGTGTGTGGTGCGTGTGTCGTAATACAGCGCTGCGTGGCGCCTCTGGCTGTCGTCTCCCACTCCCACCCACTCCGTGTGTGTGCTTGTGTGTGTGTGTGTGTACCCCTTCGACTACGACTCCGCCTCTAAGCCCCCCCCCCTCCCCTTCTCTTTGCCCCCTCCCCCACCCCTCAAATCGGAGATAAAGACGAGACGATATGAAGAAGAAGAAACAGCGACACGGCGCACACGTCACGTCTTCGCGCAGCGCTCTGCTCGATGGCCCTCTCGGTGCTCTGCCCTCAGCTTCCCCGCCCCGCCCTTTTCCCACTTGAGCTGCGCAGCATCGCGCGAACGCCCACGGCTACGGATCTGCCTTTCTCTTGCACAGGCACAACAGTGCGTTCGATGGTACACGCTGGGGCGCACACGCATGAGGGGACAGGGCGCCTGAGCGGGGGAAGAGAAGAGAGAGAGGCCGGCTGCATGCGCGTGCACCGCATCAGCGTAAACGCGTCCTCTTGCATGGTGTGTGTGTGGGGGGGGGGCGGTATTTTTCTTCCCAAGATGTACAACACGGCGCAAGAACCGCACATGTGGATCACCGCATCACGAGGTGAGCATGCATGTCTCACCCTCCACCCGTAGAGCGAGAGAAGGAGTCGCCTCCTGCTGCTGCACCGCCCCACCCCACCGCACCTCGTTGGACCCCCGTCCCCCGCACACGCACATGTGCGCGCCCGGAACGCCTCACACATACGCACGTACACGTACACACACACACACACACACACACACATTCACATAGTCGATCGTACCCACACTCCCACAAGAGGACTTCGCTGAGTGCGCGTGTTATTGTGTGTGCGTGCTCGCTCTCTCTGCCTGTTCGCCTGCACGCAGTCTTGTGCGACTCTTCGTGTGTCTTCTCTGTGTGTCTCTATTTCCATCGCCGTCCATCCTGCCTCCCTCCCTCCCTCCCTCCCCTCGCGAGTCCGCGGCGGCAGCAGCTTGCACGCGTGCTCGGCTACTCACCTCGAAGCGCTGCCGATCCCCAACCCACCCACAATTCAATTCCCTTGTCCCGCTCTACGCGAGGAGAAGAAAATGGTTGTCTCCCTGATGGGCCCGATCGAGTCGCCGTATGTGCAGCGCACG
Source organism: Zelonia costaricensis (assembly GCA_030849075.1). Taxonomy (NCBI): domain Eukaryota; phylum Euglenozoa; class Kinetoplastea; order Trypanosomatida; family Trypanosomatidae; genus Zelonia; species Zelonia costaricensis. Next base: position 5,243 of record JASAOO010003089.1, on the reverse strand, counting down.
CTGCTCGTCGCGGCGTACGCCGGCATCCAGCTGAAGCTGGTGCCCATCGAGTTGGGCAACCAGAACGAGACGGAGGCGTATCGACTGAACTGCCACCCGATGCAGCGCGTGCCGGTCATGAAGACAGATGAGGGCTACCTCTTCGAGTCGAACGCGATGATCCGCTACCTGGCTCGCACCGAGGTCATGCTCGTTGCCGTCAGCGCTGGCATCGACGGGGCTAGCAACGAGAAGATCCCGCACCCGCAGTACCCCGTGCCGTACGCCATGTACGGCCACTCCCTCGTGGAGTCGACGCAGGTGGACAGCTGGCTCGACTTCGCGATCACGCACATCGACCGCTACACGCGTCAGTTCGCGGCCTTCGAGCGCAAGCCGGGAGCCCCGAAGCCGGACGCAGACGCCAAGACGCTGCTGTGGAAGAGCATGGCGGGGCTGGAGCGCCGCCTCGCCTACCTGCGCGAGGCGCGGCGGACGCTGCTGCAGCAGTCGGGCTCCCTGACGGCCCGCTCCGCCATCACGGACGAGGAGCTGCTGTGGAACGAGGAGGACTACATGGCCACCCGCGCGACGCGCGACTCGCGGCTCAGCGCCGTCTACAACGTGGCTGGGTCGATCCGGCAGCGGGCCACGGAGAAGGACCGGCAGGAGCGGGAGCGTCAGATCGAGGCGATCCGGCGCAGCACGAACGAGGCGCTCGGCGAGGAGGACAGCGCTGACGACGCGCACCGCCCCAGCCGGCGCATGTCCTCGGCGCGTGACAACTCGATGATCACCGCCACCCCGCGGGCGTCGATGCTCATGTCCGCGCGTGGTTCGCACTTGGGAGGCGCGGGTGGGGTCGGCGCACCGATCCAGCGGCAGGATCTGATCTTCCTCGTGGGCAACTCGCTGACGGCTGCCGACCTTGTCATGGCCATGGCCCTCCACTTCGCGCTGACGTGCCAGGCGCTGAAGGCCGAGCTGATCGCGCAGTTTCCTGGCGCCTTCAAGTACTACAAGAACATCCTCGCGCTGCCGGTGGCGACGGAAATCGGTAAAGCGATGCGCCTGAACGTCGTTCGCGCGTGAGTCTGTGTCTGTGTGTGTGTGTGTGCGTGTGCGACAGGAGTTCTGGTTAGCGCGGTGTGCTGCTGTGGCTGCTGCCTTGCATCTCCTGCTGTGTCAGTGCAGTGCACGCTTCTGTGGACTTCGCTCCTCTCGAGTGTTCACTGCGCACACCTCCACACACGGACACGCATCACTCAACGACGTCCATCACGGCCAAACCGCCGGTCTCTTCATTCTTGTTTCTCGCTTCCACCCATCATAGTTGCTCCTCTTCACTCCTCCTGTATTCCACACTGTCGGTTTGTGTGTGTGTGTGTGTGTGTGCGTGTGTGTGTGTGTGTGTGCGTTCTTGCTCTTTTTTCTTCCATTGTTCACCCGTCCTCGGCGCAGGTGAGGTGGCGTCGGCAAAGACTGGGCGCGGTGCGTTGAGGGGGAGGGGGTGGGGTGGTCCTGGTGCGACACAAGAAGTGCCGCGATGAAGGCGACGACCGAGCCTCCCCCCCCCCCACGCGGCTCGCCACGCGTCTCACACAAGCCACACTCGTGTGCTTTTCCCCCGTGCCATGCCGGCGCCCAGCCGCCGTCCACGCCATCCTATCCCATTCCCAGGCCTCCCCATCGCATCGATCAAGCCGTCGATAGCGAACGCAGCAGCGACACACAATAGTCTGCAGCTTTCACACACGCTGCGGCACTGAAGACGTCGATCACGCAATCACGAGTGAGGAGTGGGAGGAGGGAGGTAAGACCTCGCATGCATTCTTCTCCTGGCCTCTTGTGTGGTGATCTGCCAACTCGCGTTGCCGCACGCCGTGCTGCGTGCCCCCCTCCCCTCCTCCTCGCCGCCGCCCCATGCGTCCTGCTGCTCCCCACCCCCACCCACGTCAACAGGGCATCGGCGTCTTCTTCTCTTCTTCGCTTCGTTTTACAGTAGACACGTCAGCGCCCTGTCGCCACCCTCCATCTCTCCCCCCCCCTCCCCCCCTCACTGTCGTCGCCTTCACGTCTCTGGCCTCCTCGCTGCCTGTCTCGAGCGCACGCGCGCATTCATCTCCCATTCCTTCTTTCACGCTACCCCCCCCCCCTGTGTGTGTGTGTGTGTGTGTTGTCGTCAGGGGCTGCGCCCTTCTCCCGCCGCCCCGCCCCCCCCGTGCCTGCGCGTCGCGCTGCTGTCTTGTCGCCGTTGGGCGCCACTTATTGTCTCGTGTGTGTTTGCCGTTTGTCGGTACGTGCCGATGCGTGTGTTTAGGTGCACAGAGGTTCTTGTGCGGGGTCTCCCCGCCCTCGCCGAATCTCAGTCGATGACACGCACCACGCGTCGGCTCCCCCTTCCCCCCTCCCTCCCGTCCCTGCGTTGCCTGTCACACCAGAAATGGGGGAGGAGGTGGTGGAGGGCGGAGTGCGGAGGGATGCGCGTTGTTGGTGGCGACTACTCGGAAGGGGTCGACGTGATCCGTACGTCTTCAAGAAAGAAAGCGAAGGTTGATCGCGTAGCACCGCACGTCGTGCGCTTCGCCCGTGTCACGACGCGATGAAGATTCGTTGAAGAGGTGGGCACAGACCCGAGGAGCGCGTTTGTGCCTCTGATGGGTGTGTCTTCGCCCGACTGTGTGTGGGGGGGGGGGGCTCATGCAAGAGCTGAGTGCACTCGTCCCTGCCTCAGAGAGCCGGTACTGGCTGCTATGTGTGGCATCAGCGCGGTTCCGCTCCACGCATCGGCGTTCTCTGCTTCTTTCACCGGCTGCGGCGTCCACCATCACCACCACCACCATCTTCTCCAGCGGGATGAACTTGCATCGGCCAACAGCGCGTCGCCCTCCCCTACCTCTTCTCCGCCCCCCCCCCTCACTAATAGGCTCTCGTCCTCATCACGCGGCAAAGCTGATCGACCGACGACTTCCAGACAAACAATCCTCCTGCAAACACACACACACACACATCGCCTCCGCACGAGCATGGCTTCCGCCAGCTGCTCCGCGGGAGACGCCAACAGCGCTGACCGGCTTGTCGCCGTGTGCGAGTCCTACAGCGTCGACAGCCGCCTGCTGTACAACGACATCGAGCAGCTCGCCAACAAGCGCTTCCGCTACGCGCGGCGGCTGGTGACGTGGAGCCGCGTGCTGGGCAGCCTCGCAGTCATCGCCGCGGGTGCCGGCGGGATCGGCATGTACTACCAGCGAGCCCAGATCTACCGTGTGTGGCGCCTACGCAACCCGCTGCGCGTTCGCCGCCTCTCGCACCTCATCGCGGCCTCCTGCGTCTTCAGCATTAGCAGCCTTCTCTTCCTCATCAGCCCCATCGGGTTCATGCGGCTGCACGAGAAGGAGCTCCAGCGCACCGCACAGCTGGACTCCATTGCCGTTGCAGCGCTCGCGCTGGAGCAGAACTTCCGCACGGTTGCGGCGTGGGCCGGTGCCGCCGCAGGTGAAGCGGTCAACGAGTCATCAACAGCACCAACGCCGTCTACCACAGCATTCTCCGCGGCGGCACCCGCTGTGCTCACACCGCAGCTGGTGTGGCGCGACGTCGTGGTGGACCGAGCGCTGCTGCTGCCCCGCTCCGCGTCGCCTGAGGAGGTGCCGGCAGACAGCGAGAACGCCGTCGAGGCGGGCGAGCTGCACGTGGATGCTGAAGTTGGAAAGGCGAAGGCGCAGCTCGCCTCGCAGCTCCTCGTTCCCGCAGACGCCGCCAGCGCCGGGAGCGGTGCAGTGGATGGGTCGAGGTCCACCGCCGAGCACTCGCAACAACAACATCCGCAGCAGCAGCAGCAGCAGCGGCAGGTGTGGACGCGGACGGCGGACGTGGCGGCGTTGCAGTGCGCCGCAGACGCGTGCATCACCGCGTGGGAGGCGCTATCGGAAGAAAAAGCGCGCCTTGTGCGGATGGTGTTCTAGCGAAGTGCGCGATGGGCAAGCAGCACAAAGCATAGCACGTGTTTGTGTGTGTCTGTGTGTGTGTGTGTGTGTGTGTCGGTGCCGGGGGCGCGGCGATCGCGTGCGCCTTGAAGGGTGAACTGCACTGGACAGGCATCAACTTCCTCCTTGATCACCGTTGCTGAACGCAAACTCTGTGTAAGCGTCACACACACACACACACACACACACACACACCACCACCACCACCTCGAATCGCGCATCCCCTTTTTCGGTCGAGGAACTCTTGTCAGCGTGAGCTCGCGCGAAGAGATGCACGTATCGATGCGTTTGCACGCACACGTACGCGCTCCGTCGCGGCGAGGGGCCTCTCGCGAACCCGCACGAGCACACGTGGGTGCTCTTTCCATCACGACTGCCACCTTCTCCCTCTCTGTCCCTCCCTCACCCTGCACAATTCCCATCTGCGCACTCGTATCGGGTGCTCTCACACCACCTGAACGGGAACGCGTCTCTCCCTCCGCGCTTTACCCACCACCACCACCACCACCCCACAACATCCCCGCTAATCACGCATCAGTGAACACTACTACTACAACAAGGACTGAATAAACCTCAGCCCGCCCAACCCCCTCCTGGTCTTCCTTCTTCACTCTCTAAGCCTCTCCGCTCGCATACGAACTCGCTTTCTCTACTCTTCCCCCCCCCCTCCTTCCCTTCCCCCTCGCACGCGCACACGCCCTCCTAAGTCGCCTGCCTCCTTCGTTGCTGCTGCTCATCTCTGGTTCGTCTGTGCGTGCGGTCTGTGCCTGTGGTGCTCGTACGGTCGTACGTGTGTGTGTGTGTGTGTGGGTGCATACGTGGCTTCGCTCTCAGTGTGACTCCACACTGGCCTCGCTCGGAACGCGCACCACATTGCCCAAAGCTCCGCACTCCGCACGTCCATCAGCACCCGCTTCCGAGAAGACGTCTGGACGCAACGCAGCTGAATTGTAAAGAAGAGGCAAGGCGCGCGCCTGCACGCAGTAACACACGCACCCGCACGCCGACAGCGACACACGGGTGAAGGACGTGGAAAAGTCGCCGTGCAGAGGACAGCCTAGGAAAGAGAATCTCGCATTAAGCAAGACACAAATCCGCATACACGAGGCTCGCCACAGCGCCCTCACCACCACCCCCCCCCTCCCACTTCCCCTCTCCCCCCCACACGCCGCCACACTGACACCGCAAACACTTCGTGGCTCTTCCGTCAGCGCGCAGGACTCCGTAGTTCGGGAAGCGCGACAACAACACGCCACGGCCTTCCTTCTCTCTGCCTCT
>JASAOO010003088.1:0-21236 GCA_030849075.1 Zelonia costaricensis | reverse complement strand
CCCCCGCCCTCCCACGATGAATCTCTTGCTTGTCCATTTTAGCCGGCGGTCTGCGTGTGCTCGCACGTCTGTCTGTGCGACTGTGTGTGTTTCTCTGCGTGTGGGTCGTGGCTGGGCGTTTTGGAGCGAAGGAGGAGGAGGAGGGGTTGAGCGGGTACATCACACGGAGGCGGAGAGGCTGTCAGGGCGCAACCCGTTCCATACCGATTTAACTACATTACGGCTATGAAGACAAGTGAGAGAGAAAAAAAAGGAGACGAGCGGCATGTCAGTCGCCAACTCAATGAAGCAGCGCGGCGGTTCGAGGGCTCGACACTCTCACGGCAACTCGCACGTCCCTTCACGTGACGCGGCTGCACAAGTCGTTGAGTCCTTTGAAGTCTCACACCTTTCTGTCGCGTTGCCATTGGACTCATCGCCGCCACGCACCGTGAGCCCGGCGCGCTGAGGGGAGCCCCACACGTGCGCACACACGCGCGAACGGCCCGGTCGAGGTGGAAGGGGCTCTCCTGACGGAGGCGACCACGGAATGAGACTTCTTGCCAAGGCGCCAGAGAAGCCGGGACGTCGCTCCGTCGCGCTCAGCAGTGTGGCAGCGGCATGCGCACCACTGCGTTGCTACTCCCGCCCCCCCACTCTTCTATCCTACTCATGCCCCCCCCTCCCTCTGTAGCAGCTCCTCACCCCAGCGCCCAGTTGCACCGCCGTCGTCGCACTTGCGCGCCCACCCTCCGGACCGGTCCTTCAGCACACACACACACACACACACACACACACACACACACACACAGCCGAAGTCAGCCTACATAATAAGAAGCACTCGTGGTCAGCCACTCACTCTGGGCCGTGGCATCGTCTGAAGCCCGCCGCCGTGGCTTAAGCAGGCGTCTTTCACCCCTCCCCTTCCCCTCGCTCCTCCGGCATTCCCCTTGATTTGTTTCCGCTAACATCAAACGCACTCGCCGTATACAATGGACGTCATTCCGCCCGAGTACGATCACAACACGCGTGAGCGCGTGTATCGGCAGGAGTGGCTCGAGTACTTCCACTTTATCGGCATGGACGCGGCAATGCGCGACCACCCCGCTGAGTATCAGGCCCTCTTCCCGCGCGGCCACCGCCAGGCCCCGCCCCCGTCCAGCCGCGCCCCACCCCCCACCCCTAACGACGCGAGCGCGCCGGCCGCACCGACAGCTCCGGTACTGCCCGCAACGCCCACGCCGCCCACCGATGCCGCTGTCCTTGCCGCTGCCGACAACGCGGACAAGACCAAGAAGAAGGGCGCTGGCAGCGACGGCGGCGAGAGCTGGTCCACGCCCACTTCCTCGTCCCCTTCCACACCACGCGACGAGTCGCGGGCGGAGCGGGCGCCGCGCACGGACCGCCGCGAGTCTCGCGCTGCCGGCGACGCGAGCCGCCGGGACGACCGTGCCCGGTCCAGCCGGCACCGCCGCGACAGCGACGAGCGCCGCCACCGCCACCGCCACCGCGGCAGCGACGACGACGACAGCGATGAGCGGCGCCACCGCAGTCGCCACCACAGCACTCGCACCGGCGGCGAGCGGAGTCGCCATCACGCCAGCGGCGACAGCGCGACGGTCAGCCGGCGCCGGCGCCGCTCCGACGAGCGGGACGAGCGGGACGACAGGCGCTCCTCGCGCTCGCACGGGGAGGACAGCAGTCGGCGCTACCGCCGCGAGCCCGGCGGCGCCGGCGGTGGCAGCAGCACTGGCGGCAACGGTAGCTCGCGTGCACGCGGCTATGATGACCGTCGCGAGGACGCACTGCGCCGCCGCGACGCCGCGCACCGTCGGTAGGCGATTGGCAAGCGAGTGCGCCGCGTCGGGATTGAGCTGCGCGCTGGCAGCGGTGATGCGCTTGTGCCACGGCGAGAGTTTCGCGCTAGTGCAGTCCATGGACCCTCTTGGCGACAAGGCTGGAGGAGGGTTAGGGAGGCATCAGCGAGGTAGAGGCAAAGTACCTTCAATGCCGCTTCTCGTGTCCTTGGCAACTGCCATGTGTCAGAGGACGTCTCTCCCCTCCCATCTGCACACTTTTGAACTTTGCGGTTGACGTATGCTGCGCGGCGCAGCAGCACCCCCCCCCTCTGTGTTTTCCTACTAACGTGTACCGACACGAACTACGCACTCGCCGTCTGAACCGTAGACACACCATGCCCTCCCCTTTCCAGGCGCGTCGCCTCCCCTCCTCGCTCCGCTTCGCCCTCCTCCGGCTATTCGGTGCGTGCTCTTCAGGGCGGAAAGGGGGGGGACACGGAGGAGCCGCGGCGGCGACATGGACGGGGGGGGGGCCACGCGGAGTGCCGTTGCGCCAGCACGCCTCGCTCTCACTGCACACTGCGCTCACGCCCACTCTGCGTCTCTCCGTGCCGTCTCCTCCTGACGCTGCAGAGCCGGCTGCGGATATCGAGAGCCCGCGCTCTCTTGCGCCTCGCGACCACCACCCCCCGCCTTGGCAGCCAACCCTCACCTCACCACTTTCTCTCTCCCCGCACCGCCAACTGCATTGCGCTTCCCCGCCCCGCCCCCCCCTCGTCCCGCTCCTTGTGTCCACCTTCCTACCCTTTCTAGAAGAGTCGGTGCAGAGTGCACGGCGTCTCTCACCCCCTCGCCCTGCTTCTTGCGCCTGACCCGGACGCACCACCCCCGCACGGTCACTCACCCGCGCTGTGGTCGCCAGGCAGTGGGCACTCAGCGGCTGCCCATTCCCCCCACCCACCCATCCCCGGCGCCGTTGGAAGAGGCCGCCGATGCGTAAACGATTTGTCCGCCAGTCGCGCCGGCTTCCGCTGCGTCGCGGCGCGCAGTTCGCGCTGCTCGTCGGGGGCGTCATCACCGTGCTCGCCCTCACTCTCTTCAGTCTCTGCAATCGCGTCTTGGACAGCTACGTGCCGGAGGAGATTCGCGGGTTGCCCATGGGGCGGGTGGGTGGTCCGCTGGCGAGCGCGGAGCCGGTGCGGCCAGAGGAGTACTCGCAGAGGCCACCAGGCAGTCACGCGCAGGCGCTCTCGCGCCTCGACCGGCTCGACCCTCTCTCCCCACGTCCCGGTGAGCGCTTCATCACGTTCGACGCCTTCCTCGACTGCCTCGCTGCGCGCCTGCGCGTGGACCGGCACAAGAAGCGCGAGCTGCCCATCCGCAGCGACGAGCCCTTCTTTCCCTACATGGTGGCACCCATCACCTTCGAGCTGAGGGAGCTGAAGGCGTTCACGTGCAACGTCACCGTCCCCATCAAGCACTTCATGATCGTGGTGAACTACAACCTCAACAGCGTTAAAGAGTTCATCGACGCCACAGCTTCCGTCTTCGCCTTCACCGGGCGCCTTCAGATCCGCCGCTTCCCACGCAACCGCGGCTACGCTGGCGCCATCAACGAAGCCATGCGCCACGCCCTCACCTTCCCCTTCGACGAGGTGCCCTTCTTCTTCATGGCCAACTACGACGTCCGGCTGGAGCCGGGTCTGCTGGAAGAGGCGCTGCCCCGCATCAACGCCAGCGCCTTCGCCGGCAAGCCGCTTCTGGCGGCGTTCAGGGCGGAGGTGGCGACGGAGCCGAACGAGCACACGCCGCCGCACTTCCGCGACGTGCCGCTGCGCTCCACCGATGGCACGCACGTGCTGCATACGTCGCCGTCGCTGCCGGACCGGGTGCGCTACATGAGCAAGGCGGAGCGCCAGGCCGTGCTCAGGGGCATGGATGGCTGGTATTACCTCAACGCCTTTAGTCAGACGGCGGTGTGGGGACTGAGCCGCCTTGCCATCGAGACGGTCGGCTTCTTCGACGAGAACTGCTACCCCGCCTACTTCGAGGACACCGACTACCTCGCGCGGCTCGGCTTGATCGGTTTCCAGGCTCACTACGCCGTGCCCCGGAAGAGCGGTGTGCTGCACATAGGAAACAATATGTTCAAGACTGCAGACGCCAACGCCGGCGCCCCTTCCCTCGGCGACACACTCGCTTTTCTGCGTGGCACGGCGCTCGTCGTGCGTTACCTGCTGCCGCAGGACTACATACGCATGAAGCCACTCATGGTGAACATGCGTACAGACAAGGACCTGAGTATGGCGTTGCCGCGACTGCCGACAGACGCGTGGATGCTCAACGAACGGAGGCACGCTACAATAATGGAGATTGTCCGGCTGAGCATCCTTCATCAAAATGAGAACCGCACAGCGATGCCAACTTTAGTTGAGGAGGGCGACGCCCGGCTTCTCGAGTTTCTTTCCTACGATGCTCGCATGCCGCTGCTCGAGAACCTGGTAGTCTACGAGAACGCGGCTGAGCACTATCGCGACGGTGCTGTGTTGCGGTTGATCAGCACTCAACGCTGATGTGAATGTTGGTGTCTCTGTATGCATGCCTATGCATGTGTTTGTGTCTGTTTGTCTGTGTGCTTTAGCGCACCGGTTCGCTTTGCGTCGCCTCTCACGGTCTGCGCCGTCATCGATCCTCTTCACCGCGCTCCTCCTCGTGTGAAGCTGCCCTGTCTTCTTCTTCTTCCTTGTCCCTCCCGGAACCTCGGCAAACGCAGACGCTTCTGTCGTCTCGGCGCATTATGTCCGTCCCTGCTGCCCTCGGTGGGCGCGCGCGTGCACCGTTGACGGACAAAACACACGCACACGCATCGCGTCCCCCACCCCCCACCCATCCCAACCCCACCCCATCAAACTCTCTCGCTCTGTTCGCCCTCTTCACGGTGCGGTCGAACACGTCAGTGCCCATCGCCTCCGGCGCCCAAACAAAACCGGAGGTTTGTGCTTCGTCTCGGTTCAACGTCCGTCGCTGCTGTCCACCCCCCCCCCCACCCCACCTGCGTCACCGCAATGGAGGAAACAAAGGAAAGACACACGCTGAGTGGAAGTGCCACGTGCGACTCGTCCACTGCCCTTCGTCGCTTGCTGCTGCTGCCCTGCTCCCTGCGCGCCCTCTTTGTGGATCGCTTGCAGCACTCACTTCGCCTTGCGTTTTTTGTTTGTTTGTCAAATCCATGCCGCTCTGTGTGCGAGCTGAGCCTGCGCTCCGGTTGGAGTCGGGCAGCCGTTGCGCCCTTTCTTCACCCACCCCGCCCTCACCACCCCACCCCCCCCTTCCCGATGCCTCACCCTTGGCCCGCTCCCAACCACCCACCCCCTCACTTCCCTCACTCTCCCAACAACCCCACCAGTCACGCCACCATTACGGCGCCGCTGACAGCAGCGACCCAACCGACGCCAGCGGCGCACGTGCCTGCTCAGATCGGGAGCCTTCGGACGCTGTGGCTCTTCGTGGACCGCGCCTCCACTCCTCGTGGCCCACTCCGCGTATAATCGCGCCGCGCACGCACAGCTCACACAGCCCCCCCCCCCCCACCCCACCCCGAGGTCCCTCCTCACCCCCGGCAGGCTCCGTCCTTTGCCCCCCCCTCCCTCCTCCCCTCGATGCTCATGACCACTCGCACGCACGAGCCTCCTTTCACTCCCCAGATCGGCTCTTATCCTTTCCCCTTCTTCAGCCATCACCATTGCCGCGCGGGATGAACTCGATAGCGCGCGCAGCTCCCTCCCATCAGCAGCCGCGGCGGGGCGGCGCAGCTCAGGCCACTCGTTCGTCCGCTGAGTACCCTGGGCATGCCACCTACGACGCCGCCGAGCGCCGCCGCATGCGATGCATGCGCGCTGTGGTGCGTCGCTTCCTGCACCCGCGCGGGCACCGCTCTCGTGCCGTCGCTGTGGCTGCCCTCCTCACGGTGCTGCTGGTGCTCTTCGCGCTGATCTACTTCCTCCTGCACGCGTCAGGGCTCAGCTACGCGATCGCACTCGCCGTGTGGGGGCCCTCCCAAGGCGCGCCGCTGTTCATGGAAGCCGAGGCCGCCGCGCCACAGCTCCGCCTCACTCGCGCGGCCCCGGTGTGTGGCGTGTGTGTCGAGGGCCACGTCTTCTTCGTGCCGCCTTCCGCCGCTCCCGCAGCCACCGGCGCGGCGGCGCAGGCGCGCCTGACAGAGCAGCTCGTGTGCGTGGAGTCGCATGAGGACGCGCAGGCGGTGGCAAGCGGTGCGGCGGTGCCGCTTGCAACGGAGCGCGACTGCGTGGTGCGACTTTACAATCTCGGGCTGCTGCAGCCGCCTCGCGCCGTCACCACGGCGACGCACAACGCGAGCTGTGCGACGCTGCGGGTGCGGCTGCAGACGCTGTCAGCCAGCACCGGCGACGCGCCGACCGCAGTGAACGGTTGCCGCAGCAGCGTGGTAGAGCTGCGGCGGTCCGCTACCGCGGTGGGCGGCGTGGATGTGCACCTTGAGCGCTTCCCCGTGTGGCCGCAGCCGGCCGCGCCCCTCGGCGCGACCTCGTCAGTCGCCCAAAGGGACCACCACAGCACGGCGCTGCCGTTCTTCGCGACGGCGCCGGTACGCAACGACGAGGCCGACCGCGACGTCGACGGGCCAACGCTGGTAAACGCCACGGAGGACCTCGACGAGCTTCAGCTCCACTTCAGCGGCGCCGAGGCCGTCCGCCTGAGCTGCCCCGCCCGCTTCCTCACCGTGCACATTGGCCGCTTCGGCCGTCACCACAATCAGCTGGGGGAGATACTGAATGGTATTGCGCTGGCCCGAAGGACAAACCGCACCTTCGTCCTGCCACCCTTCGTGCCGGTGATGAACCTGGAAGCGCTCAAGGTCAGCTCAGAGCTGGTGTACGGCTGGAACACACTGCGCCGTGACGGGCGCTACTGCGCTGCCACGTATGCCGAGGTGCGGCCCACGCTGCTGCGGCTTGCGCGCCGCGACGGTGCGCTGCGTATGAAGCGTGTCAGCTTCGCGGCTGCCGTCGTCGATCCGTCCCTCGACAAGAACTCGCCGCTGATCGCGCACCAGCGCGTGTGGGGCGTGCTGCCGGTCTCACCCAACGACGACGATGCCACGACCCTATTCGACGCAGACGAGTGGTTCTCGGCTGGTGTGCCGCAACCGCGGATGTCGCCTCGCCTGCTGTTCCAGGAGACTCGCGCGTCGGCGGCGCCGGCCGTCGACTCGTGCGACGACGTGGATGGCGCTGCTAAGCAGCCCAGCGCCGGCACGCGGTGGGAGCGGCTGCGTCAGTCGGCGGCGTTGCTCGTGCGCCGCTACGGGGGTGGCAGTAGCGCGGGTGCAGCCGCGCAGCCTCCGCCGCCGCACGTTGTTGTCATATCGAGCATCACCGCGTTCTACCTGAGGCCTGGGCTGGCCGAGATGACGCGGCTACTGGGGCTCCTGCGGCCCTCGGCGACGATGACGACGGAGCTGGGACGCTTCTACCGTGGGTGGGCCGACGGGCTTGACTGGCCAAGCGCGGGGCATACGCAACGCACGTCCATGAACGCGCTGCAGCCGCGGCACCTGCACCGCGTTGTGGGGCTGCACGTCCGACGCCGCGAGCTGACGTGCCGCAGAGAGGCGGAGCACATCGACGGCACCATCTTCTCGTTAACGGCGGGCCGCTACCGCTTCGACGGCGTCGGGATCGAGCACACGGCGGCCGCGCACACGACGGTCGCACGCCTTGCCAACGACTGCCACTGGGATGTGGGCGCGCTGATGCACCTGTACGACGCGTACTCCGCGCTTGTGCAGGAGCGGCCCCGGCCGGGGTCCCGACAGAGTCGCGAGACGCCAACGCCTACGACGGCGAGTGTGGTGCGCGGCTTCGTCGCCTACGACGAGCAAGCGGGCCCCGTCGCGGAGGAGATGGAGGCAGCAATGCGGCATCGCTTCGGATCGCTCAAGGGGTCGGGCCGCCCCGGCGGAGGTCGCGCCCGCTTCGTCGCCGCCTACGATCAGCGCTCGCCTCAAGACCTGATGCGCGAGCACCAGCGGCTGCACGGCGCGGTCTTCAAGAACAGAACGCTGCCGCTCACAACGGCGGAGTTCGTGACGCTGCTTTATCCCATCGCGGAGCAGGAGGCGCTTGCCATGGCGTTCGACTACTTCATGCTGTGCAACACGGGTGTCTTCCGCGGCAACATGATCTCAACGGTGTCTATAAACGTATGCCTCCGGCGGTGGGGCCGCGGCCTGCCCTGCCATGGCGCGATGCCGGGCTACTACGAGATGCTGTACCACGACTACGTGTGAGGCTCCCTCCCCCTCCCGCGCACGGGATTAGCACAGGGTGGGCTCTGGACGGTGGCGGTGTGTGGCGGCAACCCGCCGCGCGACAGCCGACGGCGGACGCGAGAGGCGGCGTATCGGCCTGCACCACGGCACGTCGCCGTTTTCCCTTTTCGTGTGCTGGGCGTGCGCTCCTCGCCTTTCACCTCCGTCGATGTTTGTCCTGCTGCCAACATCGTCGCCATCGGCCGCCGCCGTTTTGGGGGGAAGTCAGCCCCGCGTCGCTCTCTTTTTTGTTTTGTTTCGTGCCGCCGGGTTGATGACGACGAAGGGCGGCGGTGCCGTCCGGCCCGGAATCGTGCGACACGGCACGAAGCACCGCGCCCGTTCACTGCATTCCCCCCCCCCCTCCCCGCCCGCCCTCCAACTGCACACACATCGACCACCAGCACGCACCCCACCCACCCTCAATTCACTGCAAACGAGCAACCAGCCACACACGCGAGTGCGCCTTCGAAGACGCGACAGTGTTCCCTTCGCCGTTCTCACACCCTGATGCATCAGATAGAACGCGACCTTCTCGCCCCGCCGGCCCACCCCTCGTCAGCTGCCCGCGCTGGTGCGTTGCTGCCAGAGGCTCGCTGAACCTTCTCCACGTCACTCTTCTTGGTCCTTCCGCCGTCATCCTTCCCTCCCCACCCATCCCCCTTCAGCCCACCCCATAGGTCTCCTTTACTCTTTTCCTGAGTTGCCCGTTGCGCGGCGACCACGAGGGTGGACACGGCGCCACTCACCTTTTCCCGCCCCGTCTTCTCCGTCCCCTACTGTCGCAACCTTCAACGCCCCATCACGGCCTTGGCGAGGGCCTTCCGTCTACGGCAGCTGCCTGCTCGAGCGCCTTGCGCACCACAGCGAGAGCGCCGGACACAAAGGACCGGCACGTGTGCGTTTATCTTCCTCTGCTAGAATCCCCCTAGACGTGTCAAATCGCTTTTCTGTTTATTCTTGTTTTGTAGATAGTAGCCGGTGCTACGTGAAGCTGCCTGTGTGCTGGCTGTGTGTGTGTGACCTGGCGTCCCTCGCGTTCGCAGCGGCCGACACGCACGCAAGCTCTCAGCACCACTTTCGTCTCCCCGCGCCTTGAGCCTTCTTCAATGAGGGGAAACGTGAATTCGCGTCAGCAACCTGCCCCCCCCCCCCTCCCCCCGCCATCAACCCTCATCTACCCTGTGAATGATGCGTCGCCACAGGCCGCTGCACAGCCAACACACGCAGAGCGGTCGCGCGGCGCTCGGGGAGGACGATGCGAGCGACGCCAGCCACAGGCAACCGCGCCCCACTGGCAGGCTCTGGCACAGTAACGGCAGCGACGACGGCATCTACGGCTCACGAGGCAACACGGCCGGCACCGCAGCCGCCGCCTCCCCCCACCTCAGCTGCTCCCCCATCCCCTTCTACTCCGCGCATGCATCCACGCTGAGCTCCGCGTCGGAAAGCACGACGCGAATGCGCCCGCCGCACGCCGCCGCGCTCCCGCAGCCCTTCTACGACGGCACCTCTCTTTGCGACGGCATACCGGCACTGCTGCAGCACTTCACCCGCCAACTGGAGAAGCCTGCGTCACCACCGGCATCTGCGCCAAACGCGCCCGCTGCCGCTCGTGAGGCAGTGCACCCACTTGTTGTACCTCCGCCGCCGCAGCAGCAGCAGCAGCGCAGGCCCCCAACCTCATCAGTTTCGAGTGAAGGTCTCCGCGACCGCGTCCGACCTGGCACCCAGGGGGGCAACAGAGACAACCTACCCGATCGCGCTGTCGGTCCGTTGCTCGATGTGGCGTCCAGTGCCACGCGCAACGATACAGTCAGCTATACTGCAGCAACAACAACAGCAACAGCAACAGCAGCAGCAGCGCCTCCGCCGGCGCAATATGTTCTGGTGCAGCGGCGCGCTGCAGCGCACGTCCTACCGCACCCATCGAAGGGTCCAGACGCACCTCCAGCGGCAACAACGGCGCCGACCCGGCGTTATCGCGCGGTGCCCTCGCACAGCAGCGGCAGTGAGCCCACCACAGACTACGAGAGCTGCGGCAGCGGCAGTCGGAGCAGCCCCAGCGCCGTGGAGTATCGCCGCGATGCCAACAGGTTTGTTGGCCAGCCGGCGCGCTCGCAAGCTGCCTCCCTCTCCTCCTCCTCCGCGTCGTCGTCGCCCTCTGCCCACCACGTTGCGAGTGCAAGGGCGCAGCACAAGGTGGCTCAAGCGTCAAGTCTTGCAGATCGCCCTGCTGAGCGGACGCACCTCTCGCACACATCCGCCGTCTCGGACCCAGCCGTGGGCACGCCACCATCTTCATCACCACCGTCGCATAAGGATGCCGTGAGCTCCGCCAGCCACTCGCCGCCGCGGCAGCAGCCGTCGCACTCAAGCCGAATGCGCAGTCTCCTGGCCTCGGGCCTCAGTCGCAGTGACAGCGCAGACGGCGAGCGCGCTGCCCCAGCGCGCGGCCCTGTCGCCGACGAGAGGAGACCCGGGCGGAGCGCAGCGCCGGGGCATGCACACCGCATCGTGTCCCCTCTCACAACATCGTCGCAGCGGAAGCCGCGCGCGTGGGCTGTGGCGCCAGCGACGGCGGCGGTGCAGGACGCGGGGCACCCGCTGGTGCTCCGGCACACCATCGACTACCTGCTCGCAAAGGCACACCGGTTGGAGCGCGAAAACGCGCAGCTCTGGTGGCAGACGCACAGCTGGGACCCGTACCGGGAGCTGGACCCGCAGGAGGCTCCCGTCGTAGCGGCCCCACCACACCACCACAGTCCCCACCTGCGCCACCGCAGCGGCAGCAGCAGGCGGAGGAGCAGCTCGCCACGGCCGCATCAAGCAGCAGCCACATCGCAGACGACGGTGTTTGTGAAGCGGCGGCCGCGTGTTTCGCTGGGCGTGGGCCGCTCCGCATCGGACGTGGCCGCGTCCGCCTCCACCTCCTCGTCCTCTGCCGCACCGGCGCCTCACGGTGGCGGCGGGCTGGCGATGACGGCGCGCCCCTCCCTCGCGGGTGCGACGGAGCCCGCGCGGCGAGTGGAGGTTGGTGCGCAGTCGCGCAGCGGTGCGGCGGCGGCCTCCCCTCCTCCGGTGCGTGACTCACTTGATACTGAAGGCGCCGTTGACGTAGCCGGCGCCGCGAGCCCCACCGCCGCGGCGGCAGACTCGCTGCGCGCTGTGGCGCACACGCACGTTGACGCAGCTGCGCAGACCGAGAGCGTGACGCCACTGCAGGCGGCGCTGCGCTCCCTGATGCCGAACGAGCTCAGCACGGAGCGGCTTCGCAGCGCGCGGCAAGCGGATCGGCGGCACGTGATGACGACGACGGCAGCGACGCCGATGGTGTCGACTGTGCGCAGTCATCGCAGCCTCGACAGCCGCCGCTCACTGGGCACCATGGCCGCCCTCTCCTCGCCGCCACTTCCGTTCCCGTCTCTCGCACGCGTCGCGCCGCACGAGCAGCCGCAGCAGCAGCGCAGCCCCAGCGGGTCCCCCAGCCTTCTCAGTCGACCCTCGACGCACAACAAGCAGGTGCAGACGGCCAGCATCCTCTCGCCCGCTGCGGAGGAGGCGGAGGATGTGCTGCTGGCCTCCGCCACCGACGGCGGCGCCGGCTCGCAGCTGTCGTCGGATCGGACGGCTGTGATTGAGCTGCACACCGCGGCGGCGTACACGAGCCACACGGTGCGGCGGCTGCGGAACTACTGCGGCGCCCTCGAGACGACGCGGCTGCAGCTGCGACGGCGGCTCTCCGCGAGCAGCGTGCCTGCCTCCCGCGCCGCGTCGCAGCTCACCTCGCCCACGAGCGGCTTGCACAGCCGCCATCCGCGACTGCCGCTGCCCCCGCCTGCCGCCAGCGCCGTGGCGCCGCTCCGCCGGCCCTTCTTCACGACCGAGTACGCCGACCCCGAAGTGGACGCGACGCTGCACGACGTAGAGGAGATGGCGGCGGTGGAGACGATGATCGTGCTACAGGAGGACGGAGCTGGGACAGTCACGAAGCGCGTGGTGGACGGCTCGCCGTCGCGTGTGTCCAGCCCGGGCGCGCGCTCCTCTTCGCTGACAAGCCACTACGCGCTGCCTGGGGAGAGCGGCAGCGTGTCGGCGCTGGGGCTGCGCCATCCACCGGCGCACCGGCAGCAGCCGCGCCGGCAGCTATTGCGGCCCGCGCACCTCACGCCGCACGCGTGGCGCGACGCGACGACGAGCGTCAAGTCGTGGAGCGGCCCGGCGGCACTGCGGGGGGGACGGCGGCGCACCTCGCACTCCTCGCTTCGTAGCGACGCAACGGGGTCCGACTACGTGCCCGTCGTCGTCCTCGGCCGCGCTGCGCGCTCCACTTCGGCAACCTCGTGGAACACTTCAGAGGCACTGACATTCTCGCCAGACGTGACACCCCTAGGAGCATTGGAGTACAGCGCCGCTGCGGCGCACGGGCCGCCGACGTTGTCGCGCTTTGTGGTGCCGCCGGTCATGCCGTCCGAGGGCGGGGATGAATCCCACCTCAAGCCGCCCACCGACCACCCCGCGGGCCCCGCGGCAGCAGCGGTCGCCGCGTGGCCGCCGCACCCCTCCTCCACGCCCCCGCCGCCCAAGAGCTCGACGGCTCCCGGGTCGCCAGGGCTCGCGCTCGATCCGCCGACGACGTCCGTCACTGTCTCCGCCTCGGCAGCACCGCACACCACCGCCAGCACCACGCGCACCAACAGCGCCACGCCGTCGCAGCGCTTCGCCGTGCGAGGGCGAAGTGAGTCTGCAGCGGCGGCCGAGCGCGACTTCCCGAGCCGTGCGCCCAGTCGCAGCAGCAGTTTGAGCTCCGACGTGTCGTCGGCCCCTCGCAACCCACCCCACGGCGCCACTGGACGTGCGCTGCACGCGGGTGCGGCAGACTCGCCTCGCGAGCCGCGCAGCAGCAGTCCACCGGCCGCCTCCGCTGGGGGCCGCTTCGCTGTGCCGGTCGGCCGGTCGAGCAGACCGCACGATAGCGACGCGGCGACGGCAAGCGTCGTGCCACTCCGTGCACCGCCCGGTCACATCACCAGCAGCACCACCTGTCGCTCTCCGCTAACCCCGCCGGCGCCGCTGCAGGTGCGCAGCCCCCTACGCCCCGACAGCGGAAAGGTGCACGACAGTGCGCCGGTGTCACCGGAGCCCAGCGCGCCGGTTCACGCGGTGGCACATGGCGGCGCACGCCGCGTGCGGAGCACCACCACCGTCTTTGTGGGCGACGGCGCTGGAAGCGACGGTGCGCCGACCACCGGCCCTGCCTCGCCGCCTTTTGCGGGGGCCGGCCGCGCCAGCGCGCGGTTGGCGGGCGTGGACGCCGAAGTGGAGTCGGCGGACGGAGCTGACAGCTTTCACTCGAGCCTCCTCCCGTTGTCCCCCCGGAGGAGCAGCAGCAGCGGGGAACAAGGTGCTGGAGGAGTGCTTGGGCCGCCACGGCATCGACGGGCCCCAGGCCCCTTGGTCTCCCCCTCCCCGCCGCGTGCGCACGTGCACGAGATCAACGCAGCAGGGCAGCTGATGCGCGCACCAGTCGCTGACGTTGAGAAGAGCGCCGCCGTCAGCCCGCCCTCCTCACGAGGGCGTCGAGCGGTCCTGCCGCTGGAGCGGCCACCCGTGGCCCCGCCGCGTGTTGTCGTCATGCCGCGTGACGCGTCCTCCACCCCTCCCTCGCCGGACGACGCTCCGAGCGGCGGCGGCGGCAGTGACAGCGACACGGACAGCCGGGGCAGCAGCAGTCAGTGCAAGAGCCTGCACACGGTTTCGTCGGGGCGGTCAGGAGAGGACGAGCGGGGCAGCTCGGTCAGCAGCGAGAGCAGCGTCGCCCCGCGCCACTCGGCATGGTTCTGAGTTGCGTCAACGCACTGCCGTCGGCGTCCCCGACGCAACGTCGAGCTGCTCTCCCCAGGATGCCCTCTCTCCGCCTGTGCACAGCGAGAACACCTTCAGGCTTACCCGCTGCACCCACCGCAAGAAAAAAACAGAACACCGACCTTCTCTTCGACTTTCGTGCGTGCCCGCATCTGCCATCTCGCGCCCGGTGCGTGCGCATCGCTCCCAGCACGCACCAGCTTATCCAGCGTGTCACTCCCAAGCCTCGTCTCCACCTCATACCCGCTTTCCATCCCACCTACATACCCATCCTATCCCCCACCCCTTCCCCACCCGCACTCTCTCACGCTGTCTTCGATCACACACACACACACACACACACACACAAATGTGCGTCTTGATTCCAAAGCAGCAGGTGATGCGCTTGCTTAGCAGTTTACTGCCTCCCTCCCTCCCCCCCCATTCCGGCATCTGCTTCCCTCGCTCACCTTCTCGCTCACCACCCCTTCCCCTGCCCACCCACACACACAAACACACATTTCCTCATCCAATACACCCCCTCCCCGCACATACACCTCGGCGCGAGGTCTTGCGTCGTGGCCATGGGTGGGTGTTGCAGCGCCAGCGGGACGGCCGACGGGGCCATGCCCCCCGCGCCGTCGTCCAAGGCGCCGACCACGATGCCCAGTAGTGACCCGCCGCGGCCCGTCTCCCCGACGCCCGCTGGCAAGACCCCCGCCCCGTCGAACGCCCTCGTGCAGCCATCTCCGAAAGGCGCCGCACAGACGTCACCCGCGGCCGACACAGCCCAGAGCCCCACGCTGCCGTACGCAAACCCCTCCGTGGCGGGGGGCCCTCCCGCGGCGCAGGCTGACCGCACAAGTCACACGCTGCCGGAACTGCCGCCCCTGCCCGCCTCCCGTGCCACGCAAGAGGCCACCAAGCCAGAGGTGAAGGCCATCCCGCACCACGTCGACTTCGACGACGACGACGGCGCCTTTAGCGAACCGGAGGCCAAACCGAAGGCGGAGTCGGAAGCGAAACCGAAGGCGGAGTCGGAAGCGAAACGAGTGCCGAGCCCGCCGCCCGCCCCCGCTCCGGCGCCAGCCCTTGTGGCCGCCCCGGTGGCGGTGACAGCACCGACGCCGTCGTCCGCGGATGTGACGCCCGAGCGTGCCGCACCGCCGCCGCCACCGCCCGCCGACGACGGTCCGACTCGCGGCCCGAGCACGGCGCGTGTGGAGGAGGTGCCGCCGACGCCGCAGGAGGACGACGCAGCGCGGCCGCTGCCGGCTGACGACGCTCGCGTGCTGCATCGCGTGCCGCCGCCACCCCCGCCTCCGCCGTCGGCCGCAGCACCCGCGGAGACGGCAGTCACGCCGGTCGCTGCCGCCGCCGCCCAGGCGCCCGAGATGACTCCACCACCACCGGCAGAAGAGGAGGCGGAGGAAGCCGACGCGCCGGCGAACCCTCTGGCGGACATTCTGCGCCGCCAGCAAGAGGACAAGCAGCGCTATCCCACCGCCCTCTCCACCGACGCCGCCGAGGACGCGCCGCTCGAGATCAGCATGGGCGACGACCTGTCGCCCCTCCTGTTGGCATCGGCCGCGACCGCCGTGCCGGCGTCGTCGGGGTCCCACACAACAGTGCACGAGACCGTGCACACGCCCCCGCCCCCACCACCGCCGGGACTCGTGGCGGCGGCCCAGCAGCCCCACACGCACGACGCATCCGAGGACGCCGACGCGGCCGCCACGCCGATTGCGTCGACCACCATCGTTGCGCCAGCCGAGGTGAGCGGGCCCACGTCGGGCATCGTGTACAAGCTGCTGCGGCACCCCGAGTGGGTCGCCTTTAAGGCCTCCGGTGAGCTGCACGGCACACCAGCCGACGAAGTCGACGGGTACATCAACCTCGCCACGGCGGAGCAGGCACCGAGGGCGGCGGAGGACCTCTTCGCCAACGACACGCGGCTCTCTCTGCTGGCGTGCTCCATCGAAGAGCTCTCGCGTGTGGAGCCGGACAGCCACACGGATGCGCGGCTGCTGGCGGGGCCGCCGCTGCGCTGGGAGAGCTCGCACGGCACGGAGCTGTCGCCGCGGCTGTACCGTCCGCTGCGGCTGGCGACTGATGTGATGTGGCGGCAGCGGTGTGCGGACGCGGCCGAGGTGGCGGAGAAGATCAGCGCCGCGGTTGTGTTGTCCGACTCGGACTCCACGGCAAGCTCGGCAGATGCGCCGGTGGAGGCGGAGGAGGAGGAGGCGGCGGCGGCGGCGGGGGTGCAAGGGCGCGGCGAGGCAGGCGAGAAGCCCATCACCTTCACTGACACCAGCGAAATTGAGCGGGAGTTGGAGGCGGCGGACGACGAGGACGCAGAAGACGAGGAACAGCAGGAGGCGAACGGGGCCGCCGAGGGTGCTGATGCGCCGGCGTCCATGGACAAAGACCGTGTCTACACGCTCAGTGACGGCGGCAAGGGCAGCACGGCGGCCGCGGACGACGAGGACAAGCCGCAAGTGGCTGTGGCGTCTGTGGTGCCGGCGGTTGCGCTGGTGTCGCCGGCGCCGGCGGCCGAGGAGCCTGCCGCGATTCCGGCCCAGCACGCGTCGTCGGCGATGCACGCCGTGGAGGAGACCGTGTGGACAGGCGCTGATGCGCCGCGCCGCGTGCCACCGCCCGTGCCAAGTCGCGATGACGTCAAGGAGCCGGAGGAGAAGAACGGTCGAGCCACCCCGCCGCCGTCGCGACCGGCGCCGCCGTCGACGATTATGTCCCCGCCGCCGGCGTAGTCGTCTTGCAGCGATCGTTGCAGCAACCCCGGTGGGGCGAAGGAAGAGGAAGATCGACGCTGTGCTCCCCCTTTCGTCCTGTCACAGCCCTGTCGTCCCCCTTTCCATCTCCGCCCGGTGCTTGTGCGTCACTGCACCGTACACAGCCCCTGATCTGTCTTGTTGAATCGCTTGCTCTCCTTGTCCCTCCTTCTTGTCCTCGTTGTTGCGCATCTACCATCTCCCGGAGTGGCACACACACGCACTCACACAGACAGACACAAACACACACCTGGCTGCTTTCTCCCCCTCCCCTACCCTTTTTTTTTCTTTCTGCCCCTGTTGCTGCCGTGCAGCTTGCACACAATCCAAACCGCGTTGTGTGCCGTGTATTCCCGCCCCCTCTGAGGGTCTTTGTGTGTGTGTATTTGCGTCTGCCTCCTCCTTCGTACGTTCGAGCATAGACTACCGGCCGCATTGTGTCGCGTACCCTTCCTGCCTACGTGCACCGACCTGCACCGCCGCGCTGCAGTGATGGCCGCTACCCTCTCCTCCCCCTTTTTCTCTTCTTGTCGCCTCAGTTTTCTGTCCTTTCTTCCTCTGGTACGGGCGTGTCTGTGTTCGGATGGGCGTGTGTGTGTGTTTGTGTGCGCGTGTGCGTGTATCTGTATGAGTAATTGTGTCTCCTGATATGAACACCTTTTCCCCGATCACAAATAAGCGCCGCGGCAGTGCACTGTGCCTCTCTCACCCCTTTCCTCTCCGGGACCAGCCGCGCTGACGTTCTCAACTCGAATGCGCCGCGGAACGTTTGCCGCCGTCTGACTATGTGTCTGCGTGTGTGTGTGTGAGTGTGTGTGTGTGTGTGTGCGTGGGGTCGTTGCCAAAACTAGTCATTGCGATTCCTGAGTGGGGCAGGAAAGCTCCGCAACCGCTCCCCATCCCTTGTCTCTCTATTGAGTCTCTCTTAAGGAATTCCACTGTGTCTGTGAGCCGCCCCGTCTCTACCCCTCCGTGGTGGAAGCGTTGTCTGCAATGCGTGCGCAGGGGGGAGGCGAAGGAGGAGGAGGTGGACGGCGGCGGTGCACGGCAATCCTCAGGCATCGGCCCATCACCCTCCTTGTCTGTGTTGGCCCTCCCCCTCCCCCCCCCTCCCGTTCTTCACCCCCCCCCCTGGATGGTCTGCCGCTACATCTCCTCCTCCTTGGTTTCGTTTCTCCGTGGAAGAGGCAGGTTGTTGCTGCATGCCGTATCTAGCCGCCCGTCTCGGGTGTGACGATGCGTGTGTCAAGCCTGAGGGGTTGGGGCGTGTGGCCTGTGACGCTGCACCTCGTCCTGCAGGGCGCCGCGCCCCTCCTCCCCACCCACACCCTTCCTTCTTGGTGACCGGTACGCACTCACTGTCTGTATCATGGCTTCTCAGGGCCGAGCTTGTTCACGCGAAGGTCGCTGATAGTCCACCACATGTCGCAGCCGCAAGGCGGAGCACTTACGAACCAACCGCTGCACCAGCACAGCAGAGGAATGGGCGGTCTCGGAAAGCCGTCTTTCCCTCCCTTGACGGCATGCAGTGCACGTCCGCTGTATTGTGCTGCGCAGCGGCGCTTCACAGGTGTGGCTTTGCTCTCCTCGTCTCGCATCGCTGCTGCAAAGGAGAAGCAGCGCGTGGAGCTCTCTCTCCCTCGACGCCCCTCCGCTGTCCGCTTCGTCTAGCTCGATGCGGGGCGGAGGGGACACGCTTCCTGTTACCGTCCACCGCCCCCCTCCCCTACCCTTTCGCTTGCGGGGGGGGGGCGCTTGCGGGGCCCAACAGTCGAACTCTACTTTTTTCTTTCCTTCTCTTTTCTCCACTGAAGTATCATTTCGGAACCTCCACCACAGTTCGCCGCACAACCGCCCACCTTTCACCGCAGCAGAGGCCTTGAATCACGCGCTCCCCGTCGACCTCCCCGCCCTTTTCCCATCTTCGCTATCGATTCACTTCGAAGCGCACCGAACTCGCTCGCCCGCTGCCTCACCTTGTGTGTGTGTGTGTGTGTGTGTGTCACCCTTTTTCTCTTTCCCCCTCTTCTGTCCGTCCTAGAGAGCCGCAGCGATGCAGTCGCATTCTGCGAAGGAGGCCGAAGCGGACGGCTACATGAAGAGCGGCAAGAAGCACCAGGAGAAGAAGCTCTTCCACTTCAAGTCCAACCACGATGCCGCCGCCGAGGACTACGAAAAGGCGGCCCGCATTTATACGAACCTGAACAACTACCCCAAGGCCCACGACGCCTGGACGCGTGCCTCGGAGGCGAACAGCAAAGCCCACAACGACTTCAGCGCGGCGAACGCGATGGAGAAGCTCGGCGATTTTGTGTCGCAGTACATGGTAGAGTCGCAGAGCGGCATGCCAGGCGCCGCCACTCCGGGCACGAGCAAGACGCTCGGCGAGCACCTCTTCGAGGACACCCTTCACGCGTACGAAGAGGCATCCAAGTTGTACGGAGCGGCAACCAACGGGCCCAAGCAGGCAGCCGCGCTGAAGAAGGCGGCCGACCTCATCTCGCGGACGCTCGTCTCGGCGCAGTACCGCCGCCCGGGTGCCACTGCCGCCGTTGCCCCGCCGGTTGACACGGCGTACCTGCAGAAGGAGTACAAGCGCCTCATCCCGGAGGTGATTGAGCTGATGGAGCGCAACTGGGAGACGACGGAGTCGAAGCCGTTCGACCTGCCCGACATCTACCGCTCATACATGCTGTTCTGCCTCCGCTCCGGCGATGTGGAGGGGGCCGTGCAGGCGGAGAAGCGCATGATCGGCATCGTCTCGACCAGCCCGGCGGATGGCACGTACGACGACAGCAAGAACCTCTTCCGCATTCTGAACCAGCCCACCAACGCGGCCAAGGCGGGACTCGAGATCGTCGTGCTGTGCCTTAGCACGTCGGTGGACGACGGGTACACGTGGGCAAACATCGAAATGGGCCGCCTCGGCGCCGTGTTCGGCTTCTGCAGCTCCGCGGAGGAACGGGCGGCCGCGGCGTTGCTCGCCGCCTACGCGGACCGCGACGAGGAGGCGCTGCAGGAGGTGCTCAAGACCAACTCCTGCTTCAACTTCCTCGCCGCCGACGTCTCGCGCATCGCCAAGAAGCTGACGCTGGGCGGAAAGGCGAAGCCGGCGGCCGGCACCAGCGCTCCTTCTGCATCAGGTGCCGGGGCACCCCCAGGTCCGTCGGCGCAGGGCCCGGTGGACGCGTCGGACCCGGAATCGGACGACCTGCGGTGAGCACGTACACCCACGCGCGGGTGTCAGCCTGTACGTAAGATGCAGGAGATTGATCGGTACTGCTTGGTTGACGGCTCTCTGCGCTTGCCTTACTTGTGCTTCAAACCGGGTCTCTCTTCTCCTTCGTTTTCTCAGGCCAACTCGCCTGCCGCCACGCATCCTCCCCTCCCCGTTGTGAGCACCAGCACCGTCTGCGTACTTCCGCGCAGTTCAGCGCCGCCCCTGTAGTTCCCCCCTTCCCCCTCCCACAATTGTATTGCTCTGCCTCCTCGTTCTCCCCTCCCCGTTCATCTCTTCCCAGGCTTTCAGTGGCGCTACTCTCCGGTGAGCCGCGCTGCGTGCCGCTTGACCACGGCGTGGGTCTCACCTCTGTTTGTCCACTTGTTTGTCGTTGTTGCGTTCTTCGCTTTTGGCCCTCTTCTGCCCGCCCCACCGCCCCTTTTCTTCTCCCCACCGGTGTACGCGCGGCTCCGCGGTGTGGCCGCGTCTTCAGCGGGACCCCGTGCGCAGCCCCCGACGAGGTGTACCCGTGCTCTAATGCACACACACACACACGCAAAACACTCGGTCTCTCCTGGGCCCCTCGTTCGCTCTCTTCGTCGCGTTTTTTTCCTCCTCCGTCCCTCGAAGCCTCGTCGCCGCCGGTCCCTCCCTCTCCCCTCGCGGCCCTTGTCTAGACCACCCACGTGTGTGGCTGTTCCCTGCCTCTTTGCTTCCTCTCCCCTCATTGCGCTCCTCGTCGTTGTGCCTCGACTACCCCCCCCCACCCTACCTTTCCACCCAGCCGCCCCACTCACCCAGCCCGCACATCTGTCCCGAGTTGTTGTCTTGTGCAGCTTGTCGTCACCGCGGGTGGGCGTGGAGGCGTGGGGGATTGTCATATGACCGTGCCGTGTGGCCCCCCCCTCCCTCTTCCCCCTTGCCGAGCAAAGACCAAGACGAATTGCGCCCGCTACCACGCGCGGCTAGCAAGCACGTGCGCACACGGCTAGTGGTGCACGGCAGGCGCCCGTGCAAGTGAACTCGCCTCCGTCCCCGCATCGCCCGGAGGGTTGACGGCCGAGGAAACGCCGAGCAACCGTGTTGCCCCCGCGCAAAAACGGGCGCCGTGGCGGCTCCTTCTGCCCTCACCGCGGTGGCGGTGCCACAGATTCTGCGCGGGTCGCAGAGGAGATGTGCGAAAAGGCAAAGAAAAGTGAACCCGGTCGCCGCGTCTCCTCGCAACGCACGCGGCACCGCAACCCCAATGCAGA
>JASAOO010003087.1:0-21215 GCA_030849075.1 Zelonia costaricensis | reverse complement strand
CGCTTTCGCTTTGTTTCTTCGCGTTCTCGTTTGGGTGTGTTGTTGCTGTTGTTGTTTGTTTCACTCGCGGTAAGTCCACTTTCTTCGCGTGCTTCTTTTCCTTCCCTCTTGTTCTCATTGAGCGCACCGTCTCGGCATCACGCACAACTCGAAGCGCTACAGACTTCGTTTGGCTGTGCCTGAGTTTCGGTCATTGCAACAGCTGCAATTCTCTTCCCTTGTCTTTTCTTCTCCGTCCCCTCCCCGTCCCGTTCGTGAGCGTGGTAGCCCGTGTGAGTGCTTGTGTTGGTGAGTGTCTGCGTCTGCGTGTTCTCGCACGTCCTCACTCCGCTCTACGATTCTTGTTTCTCACTTGTTTCTGCGTGGGTGCTCCACCTTGTCCTCCTGCCTCGCTCCCGGTAATCTGCGCCTTCTTCCTTTTTTTCTTTTCCTCCCTCCCAGCGAGCTGATCCGCCGCTACACGCGCCTCGGACTCTTCTCTTGCCTCGAACATGTTCTCGAGCATCCCCGCCGCCTCGCAGTCGCAGCAGTCGAACATGGCTTCTCTTGTATACGTTCAGAACGTGTCGCCCAACGGCGTGACGTACTACGCTCCTGCCGAGTCCATGATGAACCGTCCGCCGGCGCCGCAGAGCCAGCCCCAGCCGGTCTCCTTCGTGTACGCCACCACCACACCCAACGAGCAAAGCGTGCCGACCCCACCGCTGCAGCAGTCTCTGACGCCCGCTTTTGCGGCCAAGCCGGCGCCCTACTACGTATACCCGCCGGCCGCCGCATGCGACCCCAACGCACGGGCCGGCAACGTCGTGTACATCGTCCCCTCCGCCAGCTCCGACAACAACCCGCAGCTGTCGATGCTGCTGCAGTCGATGGGCAGTGGCCAGTCCACCTTCCCGTCCAACGCCGCCGCCCCACAGATGATGCCGACTATGTTGGGGTCCGAATACGTCCAGGCCGCCTTTGACCCCCGCGCGGCCGCCCCCGTGGCCCCGCCGACGCTCAACCCTGCGGCCAGAGCTGCGCTGATGGCCTGCCCGGACGTGTGCCGCCACTACATCAACGGACGATGCAACCGCCGCAAGTGCCGCTTTCTCCACCCTGACCTGTGCGGTCAGACGACGCCGTCGTTTGTGCAGCACGCATCGCAGGACGCCGTGGGAGCTGTGAATGTGCAGCCCCCGGTGCAGATGTCCACGCCTGTGAACTACTCCAGCGTCTCGTCGGCGTCTGTGAGCAATTATAACGTGCCGCCGCCGGCGTCGTGGGAGCAGCGTCACTAGAATGCGCCGCTGCTGCACTTGTCTCGCCCAGACGCGTGCAAGCACGCTTCGCCATCATGGCTGACCTGCACTCATACACACCCCCAGCCCCGGCCCAACAAGGTGACACGCGCACAGACAACCTGGAAAGGACGTGGGTTGAGGGTTACGACCCCGTCCTCTTGCTTCCCCCTCTCGCTTCTCGTCGTCAAGGAAGCCACGGCGAGTGGTTTGCATCATTTTGACTGCCCTCCCTTTTTTTTTCTGTTGTTGTTGTTTTTTTCTCCTCCCTCGCTCTCGCTTTCGTCGTCCTACAGCATTTCTTACTTGTACCTGCTTTTTGGGCTCTCTTCTGATGGTTGGTGTGCTTTTTTTCTCTTTTCTTATGTGCTCGCTCTCGCTTCTGCAGCTCTCCCTCCTCATGAGACATGAACTGCGGCCACGCAAGCTTTCCCTGTACTGCACTCTTGTGCGCCTCCGCGTTTACCAATTTCTCGCTTGCCGTCTGACTTCACCTTCTCCGCCCCGTTCACATCTCTACTCTTCTCGTTTTTATTTTTGCACAAGTGTCTGTGTGTCTCTCTGTCTGTTTCTGTGAGTCTACGTGCTTGTGTTTGTGTGTCTGTGTGCGCGCCTGCCAGAATTCAAAACACACGCCGAACCAAGAAAAAAGAAAAATGAGGATGGAGTTTGTCTGGAGACGCACCAGCGCACAAACCCCAGCAAAACTCCGTCCTCAGTACTCTCACCGCTTCACCCACCTCCCCCTACTCCTTCCCCCTTCACCCTTCCCCCTTCAAGTACGTGCTTGCGCAACGCTACCGCCTCTCCATTTTCTCTTTCTGGTCCCTTCTTTCTTCTCGCTTCACCGGCGCTCGTTTTCGCCTTGTTTTCCACTGCATTCGTGCATCTGTCTGTGCAGAGGTGTGTGGAGTTGTGTGCTCGTGTGTATTCCTCTACTTCGTTTCTCTCTTTTCTCCTTCTTCTTGTCTGTGTGTGTGTGTGTGTCTGTGTGTGTGTGTGCGTGTGTTGGTGCTTTCCCTTCCGGGTCTGTGCGTCGGCAGCTACTCGATTTCTTTTTTAAAAGACTCTTCTTTTTCCTCGTTTTACCTGTGTACCATTCAGTCGATCGATGTTGCCGTGTGTGTGAGTGTTTGCTTGAGCACGCATCAAGGTAAAACAAGGACACCATGGATAGGCAAACCACCGCGCGCAAGCGAGAACGTCTGCAGTTGACATTCGCCTGGCGTGTTGGGCTATAGAATGCTCTCTTTTGTTGCTGTTCTTGGTTTCTTTGTTTTTTGTTTTGTTTTCGGCTCAACACGGTTTGGGTGTCTGCGCTCATTACGGTTCCGTGTGACGTTCTCCATCGCGCACCGCGTGGGCGAAAAACTGCGCCTCGCGTCTCTCTCGAACCCTCCCCTGCATTCATCTCCCTTTTCTACACCGGAATTTGCTCTCGATGGCAGCGCTTCTTTTTTTGGTTTTGTTTTGTTGTTGTCTTGTGGTGATTGCCGTTGAATGTGGTGTGTTTTTGGTAACGCAGCTGCCACTGGTCTCTGCCATCTGCCCCGCTTCCGATGAGACCCGTTATTTCTTTAGACTCCCCCCCCTCCTCCTCTCCTTCGCTTCTCCACCTTCCCTTCTACCTCTCTTCTCGTCGTAGCACCTTTTTTAATGTCCTCTGTCGTGTCTTCGCAGAGCCTCGATCGCTATTTCTCCTTCTACATCGTGCTGTGAATCTCTGCCATCACTTTCCTCCCTTCTTTCATGACCCGCCTTGCCGTCCTCGTGGCGCGCACACCTTTTCTCACTATTTCTGTGGTACCGTCCTATTTGCTGTTCTTTTTTCTTGTTGGTTGTGCTTGCGTCTTTTCTCATATGTGTGCTGTGCTCGATCTCTTCATGTTTTCACACTTTTTTTTCTCCTCTTCCGCGCTGCGCCCTTTACGTTGACTTTAACCGACGCGACTTGGGGTGCCGCGTTGTTGCTGAACGATGGCTTGCTGCGCGCACGCCGTCGTTTCTTTTATCGATTTTCATCTCTTGTCTTATCTTCTCACTCTCCCCTGACACCTCCCTCATCTCTTCCGGATCTCACCTTGTGTTTGCTCCTCGTCGGCCAGCTCACCATCTGGGCTTCATATCTCGATCTACTCGCCTATTCCTTTTTACCCCTTCACCTCCTCCGCCCCTCTGCAGTAGAGTGACACGGTTGGGGTGCCGTGACTTCGCACTACTCCTCTGCGTTCTTCTCACGGAAAGAACGTCTGGTTGCGGCGCGCTTGCGTCTGCACGCTTTCTTTCTTTGCTTGTCGCGCGCCGCTCTCTACCCATACCTTTACAGCGGCTCTTGCCTTCTTTATCGACCATGTACTCATGCTGCCACCGCACCACCCCTCCGTGACGCCCTCGGCCTTGGAGCGGGGGCGGGCGCTGCAGTCGGCGGAATGGCGGAATGCGACAGCGCGAAGACGAAGGTGCTCGGCCGGAGTCGTCTCTCGAGACACAAAACGCAGAGAGACGGTCCAGCCGCCCTGTACTCGCGCAACGGGGTCGCATGAGCAGACGACGACGACGACCGAATTCGACTTGATGTAATGAGGGACAAAGTGTCCAGCCAGCTGGGTGGCGACAGCTACAAGCGTTTGTTTTTCCCTATCTCTTCTTGCTCTCTTGTGTGTCAAGGTGCAGGGACGCGGGTTCAGCTTCCTCCTTGCGTTTACGTTCTGCGTTCGTGTCTCTTTTTTTTTTTCAATCGGACTTCTCTACGTTCGCCTCCTTGTCGTTTTCTGTTTCTTGTTTTCCCTTCTCTCAACTCTCCCTTAACGATTGCTCAGAGGCACCTCCACGCACGTTATTGGTTCTGTCGTTCTTCCCTACCTGTCCTCCTCCCCCCTCTCCCCTCTCCCTCCCTCTCCCGCTCCCACTCTCGCTGCATCGCACACTTGCACACTCGCGCAGACTCATCCGCACTCCCGCCGAACTATGTACCTCGCTTTTCTTCCAGGCGCCTCTTGTATGTGCGTTGGTGTGTGCTTGTGTTTGTGCGTGTGTGTGAGCTTGTGTGCGTTTATGAGTGTGCGGCGCTGCTGTGTCACTGAGGATGCCTCGTTCAGCAATACCCTCCCCCTTTTCTGCGATTCTGTCATCTCTTCACCCTCACCGCCTCTTCAGCCCACCTGCACCGTCCTTCTTCTGGTGTCCCCTATCAATCCGTTTGTCTCTCTCTCTTGCCGCCCTGCGACGGTCCCCCCCCCCTTACCCCGTTCTGGTGCACTCTGACCGAGACGGGCCCGTATTAGTGCTACCATCTCTTCTGGCAATGCTCCCTTCATCGTCGCCTGCGCTTGCCGCGCCGTCTCTAGGGCCCCCACCCCAACCCCCCACCCCCGCTTTCCTTTCGTCAATGGCGGACTGGCAATGCAGGGCTGAATTCGTCCTCTTTTTTGTGTTCCCCATGTGAGGGGTGCAGTACCCCGCCTCCCTCGCGGGCAATTCACTCTCCCTCACTCCCCACCCTTAACTTACCCAGTCCCCACCACCACCACCCGCTGCCCCTACGCGCCGCTCAGGCGCAGTTTTACCTCTCTTGCCGCCGTGAAATGCACACCAAATAGCCGCGAATCTTCCTCCTTCCTCTGTACTCTTTTCCCCTTCAACCATGGGGCTGCTCCCCGGCCGTGCCTCTCTCCCTATTTCCCCTCTCTTTGTTTGTTTCTGTCTCTTCTCGTTTCTTGCTCGGGCGTCCGTCATCGCTCTTGTCTTGACCGAAACGCAGGAAAAGAAGAAGGGTCCTTTTGGGGAGCAACTGCCTCGCCGTGGCGCACGTCTTGCACGGTACTGCTTGGTGCTCCCACGCACCCGCTGCTATGCCACCGTGCTGTCTCTCCTTCTCTCCGTCTCCCCACCCCCAGCCCACCGCTTTCCTCGCTATTCTATCGCTGCCACGTCGTGATCCTTTTACCTTTTTTCTACCATTTTTCCCCTTCAGCCCTTCTCAGCTTGTGCACAGTGCCTCTTCCTGTGCGACCCCTTGCGCACTCTTCCACGACTCTGTTCACCACCTCTACCCTTGTGCTCCCTCCTTTTTCTCTTTACCTCTGCCCTCGCAGACTCCACTACTTCGCAAAAGAAAAAGAGAGAACGAAAACACGCTTGCCCAGGCGCCTCTCTTTCCCCCATATGACCTTTATGTGTGGCTTTTTCCCATTTCCGTCCGTGTTATTTCTTTTCCTTTCCCACCTCTACCTTTCTTGTGTGTGTATCGCAAACGGACCCCTCCCCCTCCCTCCCCCTCCGAGCACCGGTACGCTGGCTAGCGGTGGCAGGTGTGACCGGGAACGGGACGGTGGTGTTTCGCTATTCTTCTGTATGCCGGTCACCTCGTACCTTCCGTCTTGTTCAGAAACGCACTTCCCACACATCAAAAAAAAGCCACAGGCCTTCCCGGGGGCTGCAACGTGCGTGTGCGTCCAACACAGCCGCCGCTACAGTGTCGCCGAGTCGCGTTTCCCTCTTCTACTCACTCGTTGACTGTCTTCAGTGTTTTGGCGCTCTTTTTTGTTCGATTCCGGTTTGTTTCGTGGCGTCGCTTGCGAGCTTTTGCGCATGTCTCTCTGTCTTGGGCTGTTGTCATCTTCCCCTCTCCCCTCTCATGATGGTTCTGCTTTTCTTTTGCCAGCGCAGTGGACTCGCCGGCTCCGTGAAGCGTGCTTGCTTCTGATGCAGACTCTTTTTTTTTGTGGATAAGTGCTTGCTGATGTCAGCGTGCCGCAAGGTAAGTCCAGCGGTACACCTTGGTCCGTGCCCTGCTGACCAGTTCTCACGTGTCTCTGTGTTCCGGTGCTTTTCATGTTTGCTGTCTTTGTGCTCTGTGGCATCGTGAGGCGCCCTGGCGGTAGTGTCTGTGTAAGAGTGCGGGCACTCGAGCGATGGGTGCCTAGTGTCGTGTTCCGGTTTCCCTTGCCTTGCGGAACCGCATGTCAACAACGACGGCGGCATTCTTCTTCCTCGATCGCCATTTTGCTCTACCGCCCCGGTGCACCCACCGGCGTGCATCGCGTCCATGCTCCTTCTCCTTGCGTGTGGCGTGGATGGCCCTACCAAGTGCCACCACTTCTATTACCTTCTTTTCCCCCATGCTGTCACAATGGGAGGGCGTGTCGACGGCGCAGTCCATCGCGCTGCACTCCCACCTGGCATGACTTCGGGAAAGTTCCCCCTCAAAAGGCAAAAAAGAACAGCTACGTGCCCGCCTCAGCTCGACTCCAAGTACACCGGAGCATAACGAGGAGGCAAACGGTGCACAGTGCACAGCTTCGCCAGCGGGTGGCGAGCGCGATGCACTTCTCATTTTGCCCTGACCCTCCCTTCTCCTCCCCTTCTTGCACTTCATCGGCGTTTCGAGGAGTTTGTTTCTCCTTCTTCTGCTTTTTTTTTTTTGGTGCTCCGTTGTAGCTGTTGATGACCACCGCTTTGTTGCTCTGGTGAACGTCACTCTCCACCCACCCACTTCCGGTTTCCCGACTCTCCCTCCCTCATCGACAGCTCTTCACCGTGCGCAGAGGCGCTTCGCCATGTGCACTGCCGTTTTTTTGCTCAACAAAGTGCCGCCCCGTGCATGCCCGAGTGTGTGCGTCTCGTCTTGCCTTTTCGTGCACATGGCAATGCCTGACTATATTTCCTCCTTTTTTGATGGTCCTTTGCCTCCCAGCGCGCTTCTGAGCTCTTCTTCTTTCCCCTCCCACAACGCTCCCTCTGACCTCCCTCTTGTGCGACGAGCTCACAGACCCCTTTTCAGCCCCCTGTGCGTAGCCTCGTGTCCGCCTGAAGTGCGGTGCGCCGCGGCTCACATCCCTTTTTTTTTTTGCTCAATGGTTCTCGCTGCTGCTCACAGGTGCGCATCAGCAGTTTCTCCGTCCGCGTGTGTGTGTGTGTGTGTGTGTTTGTGTCGCTGCATCCCCGTGCGAGAGTAAAGCTGCACACGTGCAAGCGCACATCTGTTATTTCTGTTTGCTTTCTTACCTGGTAGCGCAGTTCTCTGCTTGTTTTTTTTTCTTCTTTTAATGCTCATCTGTAGAAGCACAGCATTACTCTCCGTTTGATGTTGATGTTGCTTTCTCTTGGTCGCCACTCCCCCTCCCCTGCCATCCTCACGGGAGCGCGCAGTCTTTGCCAGCTTCTCAGTCACTTCTCAGCTTGCACATTTTCCACACGGTCGCGCATCCGTTTGACGAGTTCCACACACACACACACACACGCACTTGGACGCTCACACACTTGACCTTTTGTTTTTCCAGCGGGCATGCAAAAACGGAGGTCGCGTGTGTGTGCCTTGGTTCTGTGATATGCGTGTGTGTGTGTGTAAGAGAGTGTGTGTCAGTATTTGTCATACTGCGGAAAGAAATGTAGGTTTATGGTGTCTTTCTTCTTGTTTGCTGTGGCTCCTCCTTTTCGCCTTCCCCTTTGCATCTGCCTTGGAGGGGACTAGTATGTGTCTGTGTGTGTGTGCGTGTCCTTGACCCGCTCCACATCAACCCTGTGTTAGTTGTGTTGGCTCATTTTTCTCCCTCGCGCGTGCTATTGCAGCGCTTCTGTGTTTTTAGGCCCTTTCCCTGTCCATGTGGACATCTGTGCTTTCTCTTGTGTAAGTGTGTGTATGTGTGTGCATCTGCGTGTGTGTACTTGTTCTTCCTTTTTTTTTTTGCGGCGAAGCTCAGCAACTGGTCGCGATGGTCACCAAAGCGCTACGCTCGATGATGATCTCCCAAGCCCCCCCCCCCGCGACCTCTTTCTTGTTCATGCGTGCGTTGCGCGCGCCCCTCTCCGCTTTTCAGTTTCGCTCTCCCCTTCTTTCCCTCTCTCGTGTAGAAGAGAGTGTTGCATCCGATCTCAGCGCACATCACCTCATGGAGGCCATCAACGTTTGTGGCGACGACAGCGCACGAGGTACACTGCCATGTTTGTCTCCGAACGTACGTGCAGATGTGCTTGTGTATGCGTCTGCGTGCGTGTATACGATCCTTCGTTGTGGCAGCGGGTCACCATTGCGTGCCGCTCTGGTGGCGAATACCCTCATTCCTCCTCTTCTTCGTTTGCTACTACCTCACCTCGACACGCCATGCGGCTCTCTTTCTTTCCCCCTCTCTTCCTCCCGCTGCCTTTGTTTCGCGCTGCACTATGTGCGGTCACTTAAGCCCTTCCTCCGCTCTGCCTGGGCCGCTTCTCATCGGCGCTCTACCTCTCACCGCCAAAGAGCTTCTTCTCCCCCGTTCTTGCGACCACTCCCGGCACCCCTGTCTTTGCAGTGTACGCGACTGTTGCGCGCAGACCTGCCGCACTTGGCGAGCTGCCTCGAACGGTTTCCCCCCACCGCCGTAAACAGCCGGCGCGCGAGTGCTGAAGCAGACGTAGGCGAGAGTACAACGTGTCAGGAAACCGCTGAGCGTCACGGCAGAGGGGAGGGAGGGTGCTATGATGGCTTACTTCCTTGCCTCGCTTATCGTAAACCGCCGCCCGAACGGGGGCGCCCTTCGTCGCACGCTTGGCTGCGACGGCGCACTTCCCACCTCACACTCTTTCCCTCTCTCTCTGAGAGGCATTCTCGGCGAAACGCCGCTGCGCGCATCTTTTCTTTTCTTTTTCTCATCGTTAAGGCTGCTCGACGTGGTAGAGGCTCAGAGAGACAAAGCCCCACTTGGCGCCCTTGCAGCTTCTCCCCCCCCCCCCTTTCCTCCTCTCTGTCGTGGTACTGGATGCTCGCCTGACCATGGACAACACTTTGACGTTTCCCACATCGCTTTCTCCAACACACGCGCACGGCTGCGCATGTGGGTAAATGTACATGTATACGTGTGTGTGTGTGTGGTTGTGTGTCTGCGTGTCGTCTACATCGCGCGCATCTCCTGATCCTCTTCCCCGGCGTTCCGCCTCTAGTGCTTCACACCCTGGTTCCTTTCTTCAGCTTCCTTGCTTTCCCCGTTGTCACCAGATATCTTCTCGCACCGTCTGATACGCACTCTCTCCCCACCGTCTCTCGAATTGACTGCCCCATGTCACCTCACTGCTTTCCCCCTCCCCCCGTTCGCTCCCCTTTGCTGAGGGTGGGCCCCGATGAATGTTGCAACCCACCGGTGCCTTGCCCCGACCCTGAGACGTGTTCCGTTTCTCCCCTGCCTACGTCTCTTTTTTTGGCCCCACCCCCTTTTTGCCTCTGTTATGATTAGGCAGTCGTTTGTGCTGGTCATCTGCACCGCGCCGTCGCCGTTCGAGTACGTAGGAAGAAGTGGAGTGTGTACGACGACCGCAAGTCTGTCTGTGTGTGTGTGTGCGTACGCTTTTTGTTTTTTTTCCTGCGTGGGCTGACCTGTTGTTTGCCGGCGTTCCTGTCGCTTCTTTTATTCCTTTCCCGATTCGTCTCTATGTTTGTGACTGGCTTGCTCCCATTTTTTTTTTCCCGGTCGCTCATCAGGTTCTTTTTGTGTTTGGTTGTTTGCCTTTGCCGTGGCTAAAGTCAGCCGAATGAAGCCCCGTTCCAGGGCTGCGTTTCGTGTGCGTGCAGCCGCCTCACGCGCCGTTAGCCAGTGGAGAGCAAAAGTAGAAACGGTCTTTTACCCGAGCGCATTTTGCGCCCCAGCACTAACAGAATTGTCAAACAAAGCACGCAGTAACCTGAAGAAAAAAAATAGAAGTTACCTCTCAAGAGAAACAGAAGCCTTGTTTGATGCCATGGCACAATGGTGGGTGTAAAGCTTGCAATCGCCTTAGTCGGCTGACGACGGGGTGCCAGTGCTCCCCTCGCCACCGCTGCTCTCTCTCTCTTTCCTCTTCTCTTTCTGCGTACATCCACACCCGTCGAGTCGTGAATGAGCTGCGGAAAACAAAAAGTGGAGGCGAAATCCAAAACAACACCAGTTGAAAGGCACGGCACCCTGTAAAAAAAAAAAAAGAATTCGTCTTCGCTTCGCTTCTCTAAACCGGGCAGACTGATGTCGTGTCGATATGAACACCGACAAACGAAACAAGACACACCCAAATACCGTGAGAACACCGTGCAGGCGCGTCGCCACACACTCAAAGAGTAACTGTGCTCTTTCTTTGTGCGAAGTCCGCTCTCGACGAGCGCTGGGCAGAGACGCGCGGCTGCGGCGCTGCAGTTGCCCAAGTGCCACCCTTTCCGCCTTCACTGTTGCACCCATTCTTTGCGTGAGGAGGTGGGGGTGGGGGGAAGGAGATGCACAAAGACGGTGGCGCACTTTCCGAGCAACCTATGAAAGGGGGACTCCCTCACTTCACGTCGGCGCTCACGACGAGGCCAGACGCGTGGTGCAAACTTTGCGCTTCTGCGGCCTGTGACCTCCCAGCCTGTCGCTTCCGTACACAGTCGTGTAGACTCAGCATGAGTGACCCTCTCTCACGTATTGTCTACCTTCTTCTTCTCCGCGTCTCTTCATGACTCGCACGCCCCGCCCCCGAGCAGCTGTACAGGAGTGTTGACTAAATCCACATTACCCCCCCCCTCCGTCTTTCCCCCACACACACACACACACACGCTTTCGCCCGCATAGACACGTACTGCAATGGAGTCGAACGTCCCTGGTGCCTTTCTACACAGCCTTGTGGGCAAAAAGGTGCTGGTGAAGAGCAAGTGGGGCCCTGTGTACGAGGGCAATCTTGTCAGCTGTGACGCCTTCATGAATATGCAGCTCCGCGACGCTGTTGAGCACGCGAAGCAGGACACGGAGCTGGGCGAGATGCTGCTGCGCAACAACAACATTCTGTACATCCGCGAGGCCGCCGCCGCGTGACGAGTGCGCACACGCTCTCTCGGCACGCCCTCAGAGAAACGTGAGCGAAGGATGGTGAGTGCCATCGACGCGAGCTTCTCGAGTGCATGCGTTGTTCTGTGTTGTTATGGAGAGTGCCGGCGTCGTGTGCGTGGCGAGTCCGTTGCGGACATGAGAGTTCGCGGAGTTGCCGCTGTTGTTTCTTTCTTTGTGTCGCGCGTGACGGAGCGTGTCTGGGAGCCTGCTGGTTGTGCCCGGTTCGGTTGTGCCTTTCGACCGCTCACGGCTTGCCTCGGTGAAGTGCCCGTGCCCCGTTTTGTAAGATGCAGGCAAAGAATGGGCAGCGATGCGAATGGACGTGCGCACCAAGTTCTCTTTTGCGAGGAGGCGGCGCTACGACTAAAGTGCCTCGCTGAAGCACGAAAGAAACGAAAAGTGCTCCCGCTCACACGTGTGCAGATGTGCTGTCGAGGCTGATCCTGCCCGGCTCTTCTTTTCCGTCGCCTCGGCGTGCCGGCAGGGAGGTCCCGCGGCACCCGCGCGTACGGTGGTTCTCTCTTCTTTTTTTTTTGTGTGTGTGTGGTCTCTCACCCCTTCGTGGACTCGCATGCACGCCAACGCTCCTCCTCCCACCCCCTCCCCACCCTCCCCCCCCCCCTGCGTCACACTCCAGAACCACCTCCTCTCACATCAACAACACACCTGCGCGCTCTGTCTTCACGCGGCTCACCTAGTCCAGCACTGTTCCTCACACACTCTTACCCCGTCTACCATACACACACACACAATAAACGAAACCGTGCCTCCGCCATGACGCACCTCCCGACCAAGTGGGCTGAGCGCTCTGACCGCCTCTTCATCACGATCGAGGCCAGCAATGCCACGGACGTGCAGGTCAACTTCGGTGAAAAGACGGTTTCGATCACCGGCAACGGCATCACCGCCAAGAGCAGCGAGCCGCACGAGCTGAAGGACGAGCTGCACCTGCTCAAGGAGATCGTGCCAGCGGATTCGACCTTCAAGGTGCTCGGCGTCTCCATCCAGATCTGCGCCATCAAGAAGGAGGAGGGCTACTGGAACCGCCTGACGGAGGAGCCCGCCAAGGCCACTAAGGGCTGGCTGTCCGCCGACTGGAACCTGTGGAAGGACGAGGACGACGAGGCCGACGAGAACGCCGCGGCGGCCAACTTTGGCGGTTACGGCGATATGGGCGGCATGGGCGGCATGGGTGGCATGGGTGGCATGGACATGGCCTCGATGATGGGAGGCATGGGAGGCATGGGTGGCATGGGCGGCGGCATGGGCGGCATGGACATGGCTTCGATGATGGCCGCGATGGGTGGCGCCGGCGGTGCGATGGGTGCCGGCGGCGACTCCGACGATGAGGAGCCGATGGAGGGCGAGGGGGAGGAGGAGGAGGGCGAGGACCAGCCGGCCGCCGATCTCAGCGACCTCAGCGCATAGGCACGTGTGCGCGTTCGGGGGCGGGAAGCGGGCGAGAGCCCTTCAAAAGGAAGCCCAGAAAAGCAGCTGCGAAAGACGCACAGTGTACGCGGCCACGGCCAGCGCACGTCCACTCGCGCCTCGAGTCCTCTTTGGGTTGGGTTCCCTCTTTCCTCCCCGCTTTTTCCTTCCCGTCTCCCCCGATCGTGTCTCGCCGCCCAATTCCTTGCTCCTCTTTGCCCCGTGTGTTTTTATCTTCTTTTTCTCCCTCGCCCGCGCCTCGCTGCCACCGCCTTCGCCCCTCGCCCCACTCCCACTCTGTGCCGACCGCACACGAGGGAGGGACGCGGGGCGGGCAAGCAGCGGGCACAACCGAGCAGGACAACTCTGTAACTAAGCTGCAAGAGAACGCACACGAGTTCCGTGTTGAGGTGTTGCACTGGTGGGGAAAAGCGTGTGGCGTACAACCAGGCGAGAGTGCGGGCTGCGGTGAGGCGAGTCTGCATTGTTCAAGTATATGTGACCCGCTCACACCCTAATCGGCGACCCTCCCCTGCAAAGCGACCGGGCCCCACCTCCTTCTCAGTGCCTCCCTCTTCCACTTTCTCTTGTTTCGCCTGCGTCAAAGAGGTCCATAGAAGCCCGAGAAGAAGCGGATGTGTGTGTAGGTGTGTGCGTTTGGGTGCGAAGTGGTGGTGAAGCTGCCCTTCGTCTCTCACCCCACTCTCACACGCACACACAGACATGCTTCACGTACTACTTTCTCTTCTCTCCTCCTGTGTGCCTGGACGTGTGCGTCCGTGTGCGTTGGCGTAGTGGGCGGCCTGCGTGGCCGCAAGGTGAATGTGCGTGACTCCGTATTCCCCCCGCCGTCTCTCCCGTCTGGCCCCTGCCCACGACGAGCGCGCTGCAGCGGGGCGGTGCGAGGGGACGACGTGCGGCTTTTACCGCTCTTGCGCCGCGTTCCGTCCACCCCCACCCTCCCTCCTCGCTCTTACCCTCGCCCTCCCTTGTGCACGTTGGTGCCCCGTTCCACGCTGCCTGACATGAGAAGCCTCCGTGAAGCCAGAATCCAAACGGAAAAAGAATTCTGCCCAGATCTAACACAAGAAAGCGAAGCGAGAGTCACTAGGGGAGAGTGAACAGGA
Source organism: Zelonia costaricensis (assembly GCA_030849075.1). NCBI lineage: Eukaryota > Euglenozoa > Kinetoplastea > Trypanosomatida > Trypanosomatidae > Zelonia > Zelonia costaricensis. The sequence goes on along the minus strand of JASAOO010003087.1, from coordinate 7,577 downwards.
GCCAGGAAGTCTCTGGAAAGGCCTCATCCTCTCCCCCCCCCCCCCACAGGGGTACGCCAGTCTACCCCACGGCGCACACTCCCACCGCGCACAATGTGACAGGACGGCGTGCATGTAGCCCCAGTGAGCACGACGTTTTGTTCTGTTGTGTTTTTCCTTCTCCCACCCATCCCCTACACTGTTTGCCACGCACCTGTGAAGGCGCGTCTTTCCAGCTCGCTGACCAAGCTGCGATTCGAGTCGCCTCGCTTGTGTGTGCAGGACGCACGATGCCTGACGTCTCTCTTGTCGATGCCTCACCCTCCCTCCTCCCTCCCCCTTCCCTCGGCTCCACTCCCGTCTGCTGTCTCCGCCGGTGCAGCCCCCACCGCACCCCTCATCTCTGCCCAGATCTCACACCGCGTCGCCGACCTCTTCGTCCGCGTCCGCACTCTCCGCCACGGCACTGCACGTGCGCTCTTGTTCCTCTCCGCACGCCATCGCACTCAACGTTCGCGTTTTCCCACGTTTGTTCCCTCTGCCGCTCTCTTTCCCCTCCATTCAGTGTGCAAGCGTTGCTGCCTGTTCTCCTTCCACACGCTCACCTACATCAGTCGCTTTCCCTCTTTCCTCATCTCACCAGGGCTAGCGCGACCTGCGCGTGCGTGACCGCGCCGTGTGCCGACCTCCATCGTTCCCTGCCTTACGTATCGCGTGGACAAGCGCGGTAACTCTTATTCCTTTCCACTCTCAGTGCCGCATCGCGATGCTCTCTGAAGAAGCGACGCCTGTCAGCCCGGTGGGTGGGGCGCAGCAGGCCGCTCAGCAAGCCAGCGCCCTGCTGAACGAGTTGGATCTTTTCTTCACAGAGGGCCGCAACACGGAGCGTCTGCGCCGCTTCATTGAGGAGAACGAGAGCACCTTTGCCCTCGTCGCTACGGAGACGGAGCTGAACACGGACACCGAAGGCAGTCTCCGGCTCTACAAGCTCTTCCAGCGCTACGCCGCCCTGATCGAAGGCATCGTCGAAGACTTCGTCGCTGCCAAGGCGAGTTGCGCCGACGAGCCGCTGCTTCAGTCGCTGGCCTCTGCCGTGCAGGAGGAAGGGCGGTCGCCGCACCAAGCGTACCGGTGCACGTGCACCAGCTACCTCGTGGCCTCGAGCGACTACCGGGAGTTTCTCCTCCTTGCCGAAGACCTGTACAGCATGACCCACTACACGATGGTCTCGGACTAGGAGCACGACGACCAGGGCACCGCTGAGGCTGCTGCACAGTGCGGGGAAGACGCTGCACCGGAGCAGATGAGCAACGGCGGTCACAGCTACAGTCCTGCCAGCCTCTAGCGAAACACGGTTGCAGCGAGGGGGAGGGAGGAGGGCGTAAAGGGCAGGCCCCCTGCGGGCCTCAGTGTTTGCATGTGCCGCGCGTACCGTCTCTCTTCCCCAGGACGCCGCGCGTGCGCGAACACCGCGGGTGTGTCCCTTGTGCACACCGAATCCGCTCTTGGCCTTTTTTTTCACTTACGGGTTTTTTCGGTTTTTTCTCCTCGATGATCGAGCGGGGAGGGGGAAGGGGGGGTTGCACTGTGACATCGTTTTTCCGATGTTGTTGTTTCATTTGTTTTGGCTCGTCTCCCCTCCCCGTGAAGAAGTGGTTCTTTCTCCTCCTTCCCTTCCTCGCCTCCCCCCACCACCCTTCTCCTCACCTTGAAAGCCACTCGCTTCTTCCTGTTTTACCTTTTGTTTCAATTCAGCATCCCTCTCTCTCCTTTTTCTTCGACCGAGTTCAAGTCACAGCGCCGTGGTTGTAACACTCCACAACTTCGCTTCTTTGCTGCCGCCCCTCTTGCTGCCAACCTCGACCGTGTTGCCGCTCCGCGTCTCTCTTTTCCTTTCTTCGTTCTTGAAGGGTCCCGCGAGGCACACACTGCTTTCACCGCCGAACCCCCCCCCACCCTCCCCCCCCCCTCCTCGCCGCCNCCTCGCCGCCGCCGTCTCGAAAGACGCCCCCCCCCCCCCCCGCTCGCAGCTTACGGGGCGATTGACACGCGCGCAATCAGCACACCGGCACACTCAAGGTCATGTGCGGGTGAAGCGAGGCTTCTCACGCTGCAGATCTGCCACTTGAGCACACTTTTTGCTGTGTGTGCGGTGGCTCTTTTTTTTTTTTTTCTTGCTCACAGCTGCAGACTGCCAACATCATGAGACGATGCCTCATATGCCGTGTCGAGGCAGTGTACTACTGCCCATCTTTCTCCCTTTTGGCAGTCGACGACGCACACGGAGGCGTCTTTTTTGTTTGTTTGTTTTGCTGTGTTCGCCTCCAGTCCCAGTGTACTGCATGCACCGGGCTGCCAGATCCCCCTGTGTCGTCTCCCCCTCTCCCCTCCTCTCCTTTCTTCTCTTCTCTGCCCCAGCACATGAATCAAGGAATCACGAACAGAAAAAAAACAGGACACAATCGCGCCCACGCCCCTTATCCAATTCCTTTCGCGCTTTTGCGTGATTGGGAACCAAGCGGTGCACTCTGCCAACCCGACCAAGAAAAGCTCTCGTCGCTGTCGACCACGGGTGCCGCAACAGCGACTAGCGTGAGAGCTCTTTCCCTTATGCCTGCACCTTTATTGCCGCTCTCTCGCCTCCCTGCACAATCGGGCACCTGAAAAGAGACGCACCGCGCCAACACTAGCGGGGGGCAGTCCTGGAAAAGGACGAAAAAAGAAAAGAACCCACGTACCTGCGCCGCTTACTCGGCAGCGGTGTCTGCCCTCTCTCTGTCGCCCTCTCCGCAAACACACGCACACGCACACACACACACACCAGCGTTCTTTTCAAAACCGATTTGAGAACGCCTTTCCAGCTGCCGCGCTCATGAGCGAGAGCAGCGCAAGCGGTGGTGGCACGACCACCCCGGTGTACTCGACGCCGTTGATCCCACGCTCCGAACTGCCCGTCCCGGCGCACCATGGCTCCTCCCTTTCCGCCGCTCAAGAAGCGCATCACACCGAGGGGCCCCGGCAGACTGCGCTGCCTGCTCCAGTCACCGCTGCCCCCGCGACGCAGTTTTACGCCAGCGGCAACTCGCGCATCGCCCTGTCTGCAGAGGGGTCGCCGCTGTACGCCCCGGTGGCGCCGGCCGGCGGATACATGTACGACCTGGGCGAGCGCAACAGCTCTTTCAACGCCTCCGGCTCCTCGCTCGACTCCGCCGGGCTGGAGGACTCGCAGAAGCACTCGTACCACCCCATCGAGCTCATGCTCGGTGGCAGCGGGCACGTCGGCTCGCTCGAGAGTGCTGGCCTCGCCCGCCACCTGAGCGTCTCGATGCCATCGACAGGCGGCAACGTCGCGCCCCACACGCCGAGCCTGACCGCCCAGGAGTCGCTCGCTTCGACGTCTGAGCAGGCGCTCTCCCCCATCTATGCGCAGCCCATCACGCACGGCCTCAAGCCGCCAACCCTCACCGGCAGCGCGAAGCCACCACCCGTCAACGTGACCCACGTCATCGCCTCCACGACCCCCACGGCGCTAGCTGTCAAGGGCGACGTGGCGCCAGTGCCAGCGCAACACCCCGCCTCCCTCTCCGACTCCCTCGCGTCTCTCCAGGCCACGGTGGCGCCGCCGTCGCACCAGCGACTACCCAAGATGCGCAGCGAACCGTCAAACTCGACGAGCCAGCTGGACGCCAGCCCATCCGAGCCGTCCATGACGGTGCGCGGCGCCACCCCGAGCCGCCTCACCGCGGTGAGCCACGACTTCTCTCGCTTTCCGTCGCAGCCGCTGCTCTCGCCCAACAGCAGCGGCAAGACGCACCGGACGGCATCGCCGTCGTCGGACAGCCTGCACCGGCCGAGCCGCCCACCCTTCGTACCGGTCCCACGCCCGCCCACCGCGCCGGACCTGCAAGCGAGCCGGCCCAGCACCGGCGGCAGCGCGGTTGTTCCGCTCGTGGCAACACCGGGGAAGAAGCCGGGGTCCGCTGCCCCGGTCGTGCTGTCTGCTTACGAGACACCGCTTGCACTCGTTGCGAGCTCGAGTAGCAGCAGCAGCAACGAGAGCGGCGTTGCGGGCGCTGGCCAGGTCGACGCTGGCGGTGAGCAGAGCAGCCGGCTGCACAGCCGCCACGGCAGCGAGGCGGAAGTCGGGCCTGACAGCAACCGAGACGAGGGAGTTGGTGGGGCAACGGATGAAGCCGCGGGTGACAGCCCGGTGGAGGGAGCGCAGCTGACGCCAGGCGACGCGACACCGCCGCCCCCAAGCAGCCTGGCCCCCGACGCTCCGCCCTCGACCGGTGTGCAGCCCTTACTTCTGCCGGTGCCGGCCCTCCAAGGCGCACTGTCGCCTCCCCAACCACCGCTGGTGCCGAGGCTCGTGGCGGTGGCGCCGCCGAGGTTGCAGCCGAAGTTGCAGCCGCAGCCAGTTGGAGACGCTCCTTCGTCACAGGCGCAACAGCAACCACAGCCGGCGCCACCACCGCCACCCGTCGCTGAGCCGCCGGTGGGCGCCGACTTTGTGCACTTCTCCCCTCTCATCCAGCAGTTCGACTTCCGCAAGACGGACATCAAGGGCATCGCCTGCACCGGCTCCTTCACAATGGGCGACGTCAACACCGTCCCAGTGAAGTTGCGCCCCCTGCGCCACGAGGTGCTCGGCCGTGCCGAGCCGATCGCGAACATCCAGCAAGCGGCTATGGCAGCCGGGCGCGTCAAGGCACTCAAGCTGCACCGCGCCACCGCTCGATCCGGCAAGGCGGCGCGAGGGGCAGCTGCGCCTGAGACGGCAATTGCCGCCGCATTCAGTGTGCCTCCACCACGCCCGGTTGACGTGTCCGACCTCGACGACACCCTCGTGCTCTTCGACAACGCGCTGCTGGCGGTGAGCTTTGCGCTGTGGGGCAGCGTGGCGCCGTACAACGACTTGGTGACGGCGCTGCGGAGCTTCTGCGTCCCCGACGACGGCGACCCGCGGGGCGGCAGCAACGACGTGGACGGCGCGGAGGAGGGGGAGGAGGGCAACCGCAGTGGCGGCGGGGAGGGTGGCGCCGTCGCGGGTGGGGCTCCGTCGCTTTCCCACGCGGCAGCCGCAAAGGCAACGCGGCGAGTGCGGGTGCCCTTCTCCTCGGTGCTGCGCTTCTTGAACCACTGCGGCGTGGATGTGATCGTCACGACGCCGAACCGCAAAGCTGCCACCTCTTTTTGCGCGAAACGGCGCCACGTGTGTCAGCGCTGCTGCTGCCCGTCACCCGCCGCCGCGACCGCAGAGGCGGCGGCCAACACGCTGGTGTCACCGCGTGCGCCGCGCCGCGTGCTCGTGGCGCTGAGCTATGACCGCAAAAATGGGGTGTGGTGCCCGCTGACAACGACTCGGCCCATTCGCCAAATCGCAGCACAGTGGCACCAGTACCGCCGACAGCAGCGACGCCACGCCCGCCGCGACGCCCGCCGGGAGGAGCGCCGCGCAGACGCCGAGGCGGCCGCGCAGGCGCAGAAGGCCGCCGTGGAGGCCAAGCTGCGCGCTTGGCAGGAGCGCACGGCCGCATACCGAGGCAACGCGGCCGAGTCGGCCGGCGCGGTGGGCAACGCCACTGCCGCCGCCTCGGCCGACGCAGCTGCCAAAGCGGAAGCTGAGGACGCGGCCGAGCACGCGGTGGTGGTGGTGGTGTCGGCCGACAGCACGAGCAGCGAGGCACCGTCCCTCAAGCCAGGCAAGCGGCTGCCCTTCGAAGGAGTCCTCTACCCAAACCTCGTACAGACCGATTTCGGCTTTGCGTTGTTGCTTCGGCAGGGCATGCACCCGCTTTTCAAGATGGCGCGGCTGCGCTTCGTCCTCGGCGTCCCGCTGGGCCTGGTCACCGTGCTGTTTGGGCTCGCCTTCATCATCTACGTCTCGAAAACAACAGGCGCGTGCCTCGCAGACGCGCATACCGGCCGCTGCGTCGTCGAACCCGTCGTCGACAGCAGCGATCTGAGCAAGAGCATCAGCAGCATTGACGCGTCGGACAGCAACGGCGTGTGTCTGCTCGGTCTGCTCTTGGTTGGGCTGTCCGGCTTCCACGGCAGCCTCGCCGATAGCTCCCTCTACGGAGCCGCGGTAGCGCCTGGCAGGTGTCTCGTAGTGGCCATCTGCTGCGGCTTTGCGGCTCTCGTGGACGGCGTCTTGATTGTGTACTTCGCCGTCCGCTACCTCGCCCTCGGTGGGGTGCGGCCGTGTTTCTTTTACGTCCTGCGCGGTGTCCAGGCGGTGCTCGGCGCCGTGGTGTGCGCCTTCGCCGCCTACACGGTCTTTGTCTTCCACCGGCGACAGCACATTGTGTCGTGCTCGTGGCTGGCGGCGGGTGACGCCACGCTGTGTGCGTCGCGCCTCGCGAGCTGCGACTACCAGTACGCCTACGCCGCCTACGGCCCGCAGTCCGGCGTCAACGTGCCGCTGGTGCTCGCCATCGTTCACCTCGTTCTGTGCGTCCTGCACGGCCTTGTCGCCGCGCTGCCCGTCCTGCCCAGTGTCCGTGCGCAGGACCGCATTCCCACGGCGACGCCGGACGCGTACGCGTTTCGGCCGAGCCTCTTCGCGCCCGACGGTCCGACTCCCGCAGAGGTGGCGCAGCTGCGGCAGGCGATGCAGCCGCCGCTGCGGCAGGAGCTGCGCCACCACGTCCAGGCGCGTGACCGGCTGCTGACGACGACCACGACGATTGGGGAGATGATGCAGGCGAACCGCGCGCAGAGTCTGCGGCAAATGGAGCTGAACGAAGAGCGCCGGCAGCGGCGTGCACGGCCCTTTCAGCGACGCGCGGGCGACGACGACAGCGGCCGGTCTGGCCGAGGTGCGGCGCGGCGGCTGCGGTACATGGTGGTCGGTCCTGAGGGCGAGGACGGGTGTGGCTCGCGTCAGCGCAGCCGCACCGAGCTCTCCTTGTCCTCCGCGTCGTTGTCCTCGTCGCGCTCGGGTACGGGTGGGGCGCGGCGCTCCGTCGTGCTGGCCCCGCGGCTGGTGCAGCGCGTGGCAGAAATCAGCACCCGGGTTCGTGAGCGCCGGGTGCACTCGAGCGGCCAAAACCCGTTTCACTCGCCGAGTGGCTCCCTCGTGGAGACCGCCGGGGACGTGCTGGACGCCGTTCCGGTGCTCTCGCCGGCGTTTGGTCGCGCAGAGGGCCACACGTCGCAGCCGTTCACGCGCTCGCAGCACCCTGGCGCGCGGGCCGTTGTGCTCACAGAGGACGACTCCTTCTCCTCGGACAGCCACACGCACGAGGGCACTTTGCCGCGCACCCGCTCCGCCCTTGTGCGCCAGATGGGCATTGCGTTACCGACCTACGCTGCGTCCGCCTGCTCCAGCACGCCACCGCCTGCCCTGCGGCCCACGTCGTCGTTCGCTTTCGTGTCAACAGAGCTGGCCGCCACCTCGCCGCGCTCGCCAGGGGCGGGGCGCCGCTCGGCGACGTCGACGGGAACGAACCGCGCGACGCGGCGCTCCATCGGCGGTGCGGGCGGCGCCGTGCCGCTGCCCGCACGTCGGCAGTCCACGCGATCGAACTTTTTTGCCCGCATGGTGAGCACCCGCTCCGTCACCGACGCGGCGGCAGACGTGGTTTCACCGA
>JASAOO010003086.1:0-21167 GCA_030849075.1 Zelonia costaricensis | reverse complement strand
AGCGAAGGAGTGCGGGGTAAAGCGGGGTGAAGCCGGGGGGAGGGGGAGGGGGAAGCCTCCAAACGGGGGGGGGAGTACGCAGCCACACCGCGGGTCGACACACACACACACACACACGCACACCAACGGCGATGGGAGGAGACACGGAGAGCCAGGGTAAGCCACGGAATCAACAACAACAACAACCGGAAAAAATGGCGGAGTGAATCGAACGAATGAGGTGGAGAATGATGTAAAATAGGCACAGCACTTACGCAGACACACACACACACACACAAGAGGTTGTCCCTCTTCTACGGCACCTTGGCTAATACGGAAGCGAATGAGAACCAGCAAAACGCCACACGAGGGGGAGCAGGGGGAATGGCAGACGGCGCTATTGCCCTGTAGTTCGTGCTGCGGTTTCTCTTTGTGTTTTCCTTTTTTTGGGGGGGGGGTTGTTTCCTTGAGAGTGTGTGTGTATGTGTGTTTCCGTGTCGGACGAGAGGAGGAGGCCGTTGATTCGGGGAGCGTCAGACGCGAAATGACGCCCGTGACGTCCCCCACCTCGTTGTTTGCGCTAAAACACGAAGGCACTTTGCACGCACGCAACGTGCGCCTTCGCTCGGCTTTAATGTGCACCTCCTGCGAAACCTTGTCAAGGGGGGATCTAGAAAAAAGAAGAATGCAAGAGACACTAAGGACAGATGCAGCCTGTGCGCGCACGTCGTCTTCGGTTGCGATGGTGCAGCAACAAGCACACAAACACACACACACAGTCAGACAGACACGCAGACAGACACACACAGACACACGCAGAGGCGCTTAAGAACTTACACGCGGACTCGTACACGAGTAGTGGAAACTGCAGAAACGAGAAAAGGGGGCGAAAGGGACGTGGAAGGGTGAACGAGTGAAGGTCACGCCAGGATGACACGACAACGTCAACGTAAAGACGCAACAGCAGCGAAGCAGGGCTGTGTTCGTGTATGTCTGTGTTTAGTGCGTGTGTGCGTGTGAGTGTGTGTGGCTGCCTCTTCAAAGTTTGCGCGAAGAGGGCAGTCCGAGGGACAGGGGGAAGGAGAAGATCCACAATGGAATCGAGTCCCAGAGAGAGAGAGAGCGCAGATCCCGCACCGGGGGCGCGAGAACAGGCGAAGAAGGTGTTAAGGGACGAGAAGGAAACACACAAAAAGAAAGGCAGCCAGAAGTTAAAAAGAAGAGAACTAAGGCAGCAGCGCTGGAGGCTGCGCGCGTGCGTGCGGAGTGCCGTGATCAGAACGCGTTTGCGGCGCTAGAGGACGCGAGGGCCGGGAAAGGAATGAGGGAAGAGAGAGAGAGAGATAGGAATAGTGATGCGTTGCACGCACACACACACACAGACACACAGACACACGCACACACAACCACTCAGGCACACGCACACACGAAATCAGAGAGAAAAAGGAGCGCGTCACCGGTTTACCTGGACGTCCTCGCGCGAATTGGTGTGCACGTGAGTGGTCAAGACTTCTGCCTCTCAGAGGCTTGGGGAGGGAGGGTGGGAAGCAACGGGAAAGAAGGCGGCGTTCAGGTTTGTTTGATTGAGGTGGGGTGTGGAGGGGGGAGGGGAGGTGTACTCGTGCTTGGCGGCGCCGAGACGGCGTGCGCCACGCACGTGGGAGAACAGCAAGAGTGAGAGGAGAAGAAGACGGGAAAAGTGGGGACTAAAGAGGGGTGATCGCGCGATGGACGTTACGCGTGCGGCCTCCGCCTTGCGCCCTTCTTGCAGCAACTCGGTGAACTCGACGACACGACGGGTGGCTGCGTGCGTGCGTGCGTGTGTGTGTGTGGGGGGGGAGTAAGGCGGCAAGAGGGCGGAGAGGCCCGCGCGCCACCCACAGCCCGCCTCGACGGTGGAGCTGAACTGGAGTGCGCAGACGCCGCGAGAAGCGAGCGAGCGAGGAAGGGCCGGCTCGACGTCAAACAAAATTGGAGCGGCAGCCGACACGGTGCGAGCGAGGGTGGGTGGGGGGGGGGGGGGGGTCGAGGCGTCAGGGCGCGCTCGTTGGAAGCGCTGTAGATGAAGACACAGGTGTGTGTGTGTGTGTGTATGCGTGTGTGTATAGACGCGGGCAACTGTGTCCCGTATATGGCGCAGAGAGGCAGCAGACAGGACGACAGAGAGGAAGAGACCATGGAGGGGAGGGAAGGGGAGGGGGTCAAGTAGACAACAAGGTGAAGGTGAACAACGACAGGCTGTGGCGGTGGGCGAGTCGGGGGGGGTGCCACGCGCGAGGAAGAAGACCTTCGGGGTTTGTTGAGGGGGCGTCCGATGGCAGAGGTAGGTGACGGCACTACCTCACCGTGACACGCACTCCTTCCCCACCATCAACCGGAACCGCTCGCCGGAGCTGGTCCATTGCGACCGTCGGCGAAGAGAGTCCGGGCACGCGTCGAGCACAATCGCTGCCGTCATCTCACGCGATGCTACACCAGTGCGCGCAGCCGCCCGCGGCGGGACTGCGCGGGCCCGCAATAAGGACGCCTCCGTGCCGCATCTGTGTTGTGCTCCTTCTCTTTCTCCTTCTGCAGCGTTTGTCTGTTGAAGGGGGGGGCGAATTGGTTGCCGGTAAAACTCACGGCTCAGCATCGGTGCGACGCACGCGGTGCACTCCCTTTGTGTATCCTTGAGAGTCACACACACACGCACACGTGCACACACACAGACACAGATCCAGCCACACCCATGTACATTCACACACACACACACACACACACGCACACATACGGAGGTGGGCCGTCAAAGAAGATGCCAAGACGACGTCGAGGTGAAGAAACAAGCGAAGAGCGGGGAAGGGGGCGGGGCGGGAGAAGTTCAGCGAGACCGCCACACCGGGGTGGGTGAGAGAGGAGATGAGGGACGCGTGTGTGTATCCGTACCCGTCACGTTTCCCATCTATCCGGTGAACCCCCTTTTGGGGGCTCGTGCCTCTCCTCGCACCCCCGCGCACACACAAACACACACGCACGCACACATCCACCACACTAGCCGGCAGCATACCGCGAGAGAGACGACCCTGCCGGTGCAGCTCGGCAACGATCTTGCGCATCTTCTGCGATCTCGTCTACGTACGCTGCGAGCGCGCAGAGGATTGGTTGGACCGCGATGGCGCCAGGCCGAACTGGGCCTTGTCGGGTGGGTGGGGCAGCAGCGGGGACGTGGCGCGCGGGGACGTGGCGCGCGAGGACTGTGCGCTGCCGGACCCCCCGCTGGGGTTGCCCACACCCAGGCTCGCTGCCGACGAGTTCACCAACCGCCACCGCCCGGGCGGACTCTGGAACACCGAGGACGTCGACGATGGCGGGGTGACGGGCGGCGAGTCCGACGGCCCCGGCTGCGCTGGCATGCCCACGACGAGGCTTGACATTTCGCCGCTCGTCGGTGCGGGCTGCGCCAGCGAGCCGACGCCGTGGCCGTGGCCGTTGCCACCGGTGCTACTATGGCGTCGCACCGTGCGGGCGTAGGGCGAGGTGGCTGGCGTGGGACTGAGCGTCGGCGTCGCGAGCGCGAAGGACGCGTCACTCTCACCCCCGCTCACCGCCTCGCGCGCGCCTTGCGCAAGACGGGCAGAGAGCGGGCGGGAGATGCCGGTGGCGGCCTGATCTGCACTCCCCGGCCCCACGGCACGCGGCAGCCGGCCGACGCTGTTGATCAGCGAGTCGGCGCCGGCAGCGAGCAAGTTTGGCGTGGCAACTGGCGTCTGATGTGCCGAGAAGTCCAGCAGCGTCATGAAGAGCCGCTGCTCCTCGGCGCTGGTGGTGGTCGTCGTCAGCACCGAGTCGGCGAGGGCCGGCGTGGCTTGCGCCGATGCCGCGTTCGAAGTCGCCAAGCGGTCGACGCAGACCGGCGACGCAGTGGCGGCGACCGGCGACACCGCCCTTCCACCCGCGGAAGTCGCCATCGCACCAGCTGCCCCAGCACCGGCGTTCGCGCTGGGGGATGTGCCGGAATACGCGCTCGCTGTGCCGTGGGCGATGCTGACCGACGGCGTCGCCGCGGACAGCGTGGCGGCGGTCATATTGCTCTGGCTGGGGCTGCCCAGGTCGACGGACGACATCATGGTGCAGTTGGGTAGCATGAACGGCGCGGACTGACCACCGCCGCCGCGCTGCAGTGCAAGGAGATGGTTGATGCTGCTTCCGATGCTGACCTCGCTGCCGTACCGCGATGCCTCGTTGCCGTGAACGGTGATGGGCACTGCCAGCGGCAACCGCGACGTCGACGACGACGAAGACGACGTCGTCGACACTTCATTCGCGGCGCTCACGACATTACTCATGCCGCCACCAGCGCCAGCACCACCGCCGGTCTGCAGCCCGGCCGCTGCCGCCGCGACAGCAGCAGCAGCGTCAGCAGCAGAGCCGCGCCCCACTACAGCCGGGCCAGGGTTTGCGCGCAGACGCGCAGCCGCAGCAGCGCCAGCCCCGCCGCTCTGCGATGCCTGCTGCAGCGGCGCCCGTGCGGTGCCGGCGGAGAGGCGCAGCGTGGGAACGGGTGTCACGGAGGTGGACGTGACCGTGTTCGGCCGCTTCGCCACCGCCTGGGCACCCGCAGCGGCAGTTAAGGCGGCCGGCGCCACCACGGCACCGTGCTCGCCCTTGGCCCGGCTTTCCGTTGGGGCTAGCGGGGCCGGCAGCGTGGGGTGCCCGTCGCGCATCAAGGGGGACAAGAGGTGCACCATCTCCGAGCCGGCCCCAGTAATCGAGAAATCGCTCTGCCGCTGCGACGGCGAGTCGGGGCGCTGCGGATGCGGGCGCGGCGGCGCGGGCGGTGGTGGCGGCGGTGGCAGCAGCGGCAGGCTCATGAGTGGCGGCGGGGACAGCGCGCCGGTGCCGGAGCGGAGCTCGTTGCCGACGATGCTGAAGCTGTCGCACGATGACGGTTCACCGATGTTTGCGGCCGCGGACTGTGGCCGGTGGGCCGCGTTGCCGTGGCCCAGCCCGCCGTCCGCCTGCGCGGCCCCGGCGGGATCGACCTCGGCGAAGCGCAGAAGCGCGAGGCTGGACGGCAAGGCTGCCGCGGGGGCGTGGTGCGGCGGAGTTGAGCCGCCCTCTACCGTCGTGGTAGAGTCGCTCTTGGTGGTGCCGCTCGTGGTCGCTGCTGTGCTGACTAGCATGTTGGTGTTGGAAATCGTGTTCGTCTTCGACGATGTCGTCGTCGCCGTCGTGTTGAGCATGCCCACTGCCGTGGACGTTGCGGGCACCTCCGTCGTTGCTGCGCTCCCTGGGCTGTCGGTGGCGGAGGTGACGGGCCGGTCACCCACCTCCAGCACCCCCGAAAGCGGCGATGTGGACCTGCTGGTCATGTCGGCCGCAAACTGGACCGTGTCGGGTGGGCTGATCACGCTCAGCGCGTCGAGGCTGGACCGCTGCGGCGCGCGCGGCGCCATCGCCGTCCCCACCATGTCGCTTGCGTTGTGGCTGCCAGACGCCAACGCCGCGGCAGTCGTGCTGCCGCACCGCTTGCTCGGTCCACTTGAGCTGCCATCGGCCGACGTGGTCGACGCGAGCGAGGGGCGCGCTCCTGTGAGGCGCAGCGAGTTGGGCGCAGGGCCACCGCCGCTGCTGCCGATGCCAGAGGACGGGAGAAGAGAGACGATTTGGCGCGGCCGTGGTGGCGGCGCGCCGTCGACCGGGAAGGTGCTGCTTCCCCCTGCACCGGCGTGATGCGGGAAGGGGGCCCGCTGCGGCTGCGGTGCCGGGACCATAGCCCCGTTCGCCATTGTCGTTGTCGTCGTCGTGGGCTCCGGCGAGAACCCAACGCGTGCACCGTTGGTGTGACCCGACCGACGCAGCCGTCGCTGCGCCGCCGAGTCAACGACGACGTCGCCGCCGCCGCCCTCCGGCACCAGCGGCGGCGCGGCAGGGGGCGAGGAGAGCGAGTCCACGACGCTGCCACGCTGCATGCCGCGCATGTACGGCCCCGTGCGGCTCCCAATGCCGCTGTTGCCGCCACCGATCAAGGAGGAGCGACGGTACTCGGCTCCGTCGTCGAGCGTGGGTACCGCCACCCGCGCCATCCCACCCGCGATGGGGCTGCGGAACGGCGCCGCGAAGCTTAGCTGTCCGCGTCGCGTCCCACCCGCTGGCGCGCCGCCACCACCACCACCACCACCGCTGCTGCTGCTGCCACCGTTCCCACTACCCCACGCCACGGACGAGCGCCCCTGGGGTTCGGCGTCCTCGGCGGCAGCGTGCGGGGGCGAGGTCGAGGAGGGGCTGTTCACGCTGCTGCGCGCGCGGCTACTGGGACGCACGGCGGAGCCACTGGCAGCGGAGCGGTGACAGCTTGGATTGGGGCTGCTGTTGCGGCGCAGGCTCTCCTCCCCCGAGCCGGTGGCGCTCTCCTCCGTCGACAGCTCGGGCCCGGCCATGTGGGTGGAGTGGAACGCTGTCACAGAGAAGAAGCGACGCCGCAGCGCCTCGGGGGTGGTGGCGGCGAGCTCCACGGAGGAGAAGGACAGGGACAGCGCCGCGCCACCCGCCGAGTCGTTCCCGGCCTCGCCACCCTCGCCCTCCACACCGCCATCGCTCGATGAAGAGAATACGGCCGGGACGCGAAGCAGCAGGCCATCCACCCCAACCGACAGCGCCGCCGCCGCCGCCTGGCCGCCGTCATTCACCCTGCCGGAGTCACCGAGAGCCGACCGCCTCGCAGCGCTCGCAGCCGTAGCAGCACCGGCAGCGGTAGCGGCAGCCAACGCAGGAGAGGTAACGTGGCTCTGCGGCGCCACCGTCGGGCACCCTTCACCCTCCCCCTCTTTCCTCTCCCGCGTCGGCGGCTCTGTCGCCGTGGCCTGCACGCGCAGAAAGCTCTGCGATCGGCTACGCAGCAGGGACGTCGTCGTTGTGGTTATCGTCGTCGTGGCGGTGCTGGTCGCGGCGGCGGTGCCGTTCATGTTTCGACTTGCATCGCTGCTGTTGCGCGTACCGCTGCTGCTGTCTTGGCCACCACCGGAGAGGGACCCGGCAGCGCTGCGACGAGGCCGCCGGCCCATCCCATCGCCGACGGCGCCGTGTACGCCTGCCGCGGAGAGCGCGGCGAGGTCGCTGACCGCCGTGCTCGAACTCCAGCGCGTCACGGCAGACGTGCTCGCGTTGTTCGCCCCTGGCCACTCCGACGCCACCGTGCCGTTGTTCACTGCGGAGACGAGCGAGAACTCGTTCGTGTCGTCGCCCAGCGGCCGCATCCCAATCACCTGGTACGAAAGCGTCTTGTAGCTGCGGTTCACCGGCGTCGTCTGCAGGGCGCTGCGCATGTCGCTGTCCCCGGCCGCGAGCAGCGTGCCGCCCCCCACCGCAGCGATGTTGGCCGCGGTCGCAGCCGCCACGGTGCCCGTGGCGGTCGACGCAAGCCGGCGCGTGTGCTGCGGCGAGGCTCGGCGGGCGTCTTGCAGAGGTGGGTCGGTGGGCGGGGCGTGCAGTGGTAGGGGTGCCGGTGTGGCGGTGCCCCCGTTCAGCGGGAGGGCTGCGATGGCGGTGACAGAGGACGGCACCGAGCCCGACGAGGACGAAGATCCGTTGCCGCGGTAGCGATGCGCGGGGGAGCCGCGCTGGGCCGGACCCCGCTGGCCCCCCGCGTTGCCACCGCCGCCACTGCTGCTGCTCGCGAGATGCAAGGCCGCGCTAGGCGGCGAAGGCGGGGAGGCGGAGCTGGCGCGGCTGGAGGCGCCGGGGGCGAGGTACTGCTTCAGGTGCCGCCACTGCGGGCCACGCCGCAGCTCCGGCGGGATGTACAGCAGCGACGCCAGCGTGCCGCTCGGCAGCTCGGACGAATTGCGCACGCTCGGGTTGCCGCCGCCGCCGCCACCACCGCGCACGCCGCTGGCTGATGCCGGGTACGGCGAGAATGCGGCGGCGAGGTCGGAGTCGACGCCACTCAGCCGCGGGGACGGGGACGGGCGCGGGCTCAGCGAAAGCGACAGGCGAGCGCTGGGGCCCTTCGCGGACGGCGGCTGCGCGCTCGCCCCGTCCCCGCCGGCTGCCGACGCGGCGACCGCATCGCCTATGGAGAAGGAGGCGTCGAGGCTGTTCGAGCCCGTCCGCGGCAGGCTGTTGGAGCGCCCGGCGCCCGAGCCGTTGCCGTGCACCCCGGCACCCTTGTCCGCCGCCGTTGCTGCCGCGGCGGCGACGCTGCCACGACCCGCACCGCTGCCGCGGAGAAGGCTGTAGGCCCCACTCGGTGCCGCCGCGCTGGTCACTGCGTGCCCGGCTACTGCGCTGGCGGATGGTATCGCCGTCATGGGCGGCGACGGGATGGCCACGGCTGCCGTTCCCGTGACGGCGGACGGCGCGCGAGCGAGTCGCCGCGCGGTGGCCTCCAGCGCCGAGACCGGCGCACGCGGTGGGGGCACGGCAGCTCGCGCCACCTCCGACCCGCCGCGCTGACGCGGCCGGGGCTGCAGCGGCGAGGTCACGAGCTCCATCGCATGCGGGTGAGTCCCTGGCTGCGGCGGCAGCGGTGAGTCCTGCTCCTCGTCCAGCCGCAGCACCGGGATGCCGCTACTCTGAAAGCTGTCGTTGGCTAGGTGACGGAACACCAGGGGGCTGGACAGGTCGAAGAGGGCGGGGGCGGCGTCGCAGGAGAGCATCGCGTTCGTGGCAGCAGCCGCAGCAGCCGCGGCAGCCGCAGCGGCGTTCACCATCACCGCGGGGAGCGGCCCCCCCTCCCCCGCGACCTCGAGTCCGCTGCGCACCGCGTCAAAGCCGGGCCCCGGGCCCGCCCCCGCCAGACCGCTGTGCCCGCTGCCGCCAGCGCTGCTGCTGCCAGACGTGTGCAGCTCCGCCGTGGCGGCTGCCGCCTCAGCGCTGCGCCGGCGACGCTCGTCGCGCCGGGGGAGGTCGGCGGGGACGGTGGACGAAGGCGGGGATAGCTGGAACGGCACCTCGTGCGTCGGCACCGCCGTCGCGCTGCCGGGGCGACCGCCGCTGCCACGACCCCCCGCGCTGCCGGACCGGCGCGGCGCACTCTCCGGGCGGGTCTCGGAGGGGTGCTGGCCGGTGATACCGACGCTGCCACGGCGACGCACCGCCACCTCCACGGCGGCCGTGGCCGACCCCGCTGGATCGGTGGCGACCTCGGTCAGCTCCGGCGCTTGCGGGCCGCCCCCGTCGCTGAGGTCCATCAAGCTGAACGACAGCGGCGTCGAGGCGGTGGCGCTGCTCGTGGCGGCGGAGACGGAAAGGAAGTGCGAGAGCGATGCGGGGTGCTGGAGGGTGTGCAGCGCAACGGTGGAGCCGGTCTCCGCGCTCCTGTGAAGACCCGCACCAAGCGCACTGGCCTCACTCCCCGCGGCGGTCGACGACCCGGTGGCGTGCAGCGGCGGCGTACCGTGCGTGGACGAGCTGTCGAAGCTGCCCTCGCTCGACCCCTTGCGACGCTCCCGCGCGCCGGCGAACGCGGCGTAGGCGGCGGCGTGCGTGCCACCGCCTACACCAACGCTGTGCCGCGCCAACGCGCCCCCGCTGCCCGGCCTCAAGCCGTGCGTGGGCGGTCGCCCGCTCTGCGCCGCCACGGCCGCGGCGCTCGTCGCTGACGACGGCAGCGGCGGAGAGGGGCTCGCATGCGGGCCCGTGCTGTCCAGCAGCACCACCGTGCTGTTCCGGCGGCTGCCGCCGCCGCCGCCGCTGCCGTGCGTCGGAGAGGCGTTCACGAAGCCCGCGTCGCCGGCGCCGAAGCAGGTGCTGGACCGGCGTCCGCGCTTCGCCGAGTCGCTCGCGCTGTGCAGCCCGAGCGGGGTGCCGCCGTGCTCCCGCGCGCTCGACGTCGTTGGAGGGATCGCCCGGTACGGCACCGCGCCTCGCTCGCTGCTGCCGCTGCTGTGTCGCCGCGCAGTGCCGCTGCCGCTGCTGCTGCTGCCGCTGCTGCCGGTTCGGTGGTGCTTGAAGCCGTGACCGGACTGCCGCTTGAAGCCCGCGGGGGGTGACCGCTGCGGCGTGTTGACGCTGCGGTACTTGGGCGATGGGGAGAAGGAGGACGAGCGCGCCGGGGCCGCGCCGGTGTTCACCGTGAGCGGTGGCGCCGCCGGTGAGCGGCCCCCACCGACCGCCTGCTGCTGCCTCAAGTGCCGCGAGGAAGAGGGCGCTGGTGTCGACGTCGACGAGGACGCAGCCGCGGGCGCGCGGGTGGTGGGTGCGGCGGCGGTGGTCGTCGTCGGCGCCGTCGCCAAGCTGGAGGACCACCGGCTGAACTTCCCACCGCTCGACGAGGTGCCCTCGATGGGCGCCGTATGCGGTGCCGCGGCGATGGCAGCCGCGGGTGGCGGGGCCGCGGCGGACGCGCGCAGTGCAGCAGTCGTGGCATTCGGCATGGCGTCCCCCGGCATCACCGTGAGCCGCTGCGGTGCGTGCGCGCCGCCTGGCAGAGCACTCAACGCAGTGGCTGCGGACGGCGTCGTCGTCGCGGAGGCCACGGCTGCCGCGCCCGGGGTCGCAGCAGCAGCGCGCGAGTCGAGGGCGCTGGTGAAGGTGCGGCGGCTCAGTGGAGTGGCCTGAGAGAGGTACCGCTGCGCCGCGACTGCGAGCGACGATGCGGCGGTGCCCACCTTCGCGGCCGATGCCCCCGCCGACGCCGAGGACGCGGGCGGCAGCGGCGTGGCGTTTCCGGTTGACGTCGATGCGGCAGCGGCAGCCGTACCGGCCGCACTGGCCTTGGATGTGGACTCCGCCGCCAGGACCCTCGAGGACGGCACGTGCGTCGTGCGGGGCGAGTTGGGGGAGGCGAGGGAGGGGGCGGAGTGGGGCGCCGTGGGCGAGCTCGTCATGAAGGTGGATCCGGACACGAGAGAGCCGTGCGCAGCCGACGGCACGGGCAGCGACGTCAGCGGTGCCGAGGGGTCCATCATCATCTGCACGGCGGCCGCGAAGGAGAAGAGCGGGCCCGAGGTGAGGGAGCGGCGGAGACGCGCTTGGCGATCCGGCTGCGCCGTGACGTCGCCCAACGGACCTGCGGAGCGCTGGCCCGCGGCGGCACGACGCAATGCACGTGAGCTGCTCCCGCCGCTGCTGACACTGAGCGAGCTGCGCCTGTGTCGAGTGGCGCGGCCAACATTCGCAAAGGCGCGTGGCGACGTTGAGCCGACGCGGGGGTGCCGCCAGCCCGTGCCGTCCTCCATCATCGCCTCCTCCTCGACAGCGTTCTCCTCCTCCTCTTCGTTGCTGCTGCCGCTGCCAGAGCCCAGGACGGAGTGGAACAGCGGCGTGGCCGGCGCGGTGGACGGCGTCGAGGTCGGTGACGTGCCGACCGACGTGCTCGACGAGTCACTGAAGACGCGCGGCAGCGGCGCCTCCAGCGGCGTCTTGGGCGACAAGAACATCAGCGGCGCCGGCCCCGGGAGGGTCACCACGAGCCCCAGCGGAGTCATGCGCTGCAGCTGCTGCTGCTGCTGCTGCTGCTGCTGCTGCCCAGAGGCGCTGCCGGGTTCGGCTGCCATTGCGTGCGTGACCGCGATGTCGCGGAAGAGCGAGTACGCGGCCTGCCCCTGCCCTGCGTAGAGCGGCGGTGGTGCCTCGATTACCGCCAACTTCGCTGGAAGTGAAGTCGAAGCGGGAGCAGCGGCGACGGACGTGGCGCTGGTTCGGCCTTCCGGCGTGGCACTGTGATAGCGCCGCGCTGGCGACGTTGACGAAGTTGACCGCCACTTCTCCTCGTGCTCGCCGGCGGAGTGGGCGCCGGTGCGGGCCGCAGAGCCGCGGCTCCGCAGGCGGCGGCCCAGCACGACGGATGCCTTGTGCATGATGCCATTCTTCACGCTGTGGGTGCTGCTGATGCTGGAGCGGTCACTGGAGTCGGACGAGACTGAGGGCAGCGCGGCGGTGCTGTGGCCGCTGCCGTGGTGAGATGGCGAGCGACTGCCATCGCACGTGGAGTGGTGCCTTGGCAACGTCGCCCTTGAGCGCGGCCGGCCCGTGCGGGGGCTGACCACGACCGCCGTCAGGGGCGGGGGCACCGCAACAGGCCCAGACTCCGCCCCCGCCGGTGCCACTGCTGCTGCGGCGGCGGCGACGGTGAGGACGGCGGCATCGCCATCTGCGTCTCCGCTGGCGCCAAGCCGCATCGCGTCGTCGCGGCGTCCGTCGGCCGGCGCCTGCGTGCTCGTGTGCGAGAAGAGCGATGCAGTGCTGCTGGCCAGTCGGTTGACTGCGTTGGCGGTGCCCCGGCCGTGACGCGACCGCTGCGCCGCCGCCACGATCACCGTGGCCGACAGCGCCGTATCGGACGGGGTGGTGCCGGCGCTGCTGCCGCTGCCGCCGAGGCCGTGGCGGGGGAGGCGCAGCCCCGGTGACGGCGGCGCCTCCTCGGTGGCCGACAACTTACGTAGCGTCAACGTCGCGCTACTCGTGCCGATACCGCTGCTGCTGCCCCGCACGGAGGCCGTCGCCGCCACCACCGACCCGGTGGAAGAGCGACGTTGCGAAGTGCCGATGTTCTCAGGGGTGGGGCTTCGGCGGCGAGACCGCTGGCCCGCCGCGGCTGCCTGCTTCGCGTCGAGTTGCGGGCAGCTCGACGCGCGGCGTGAGCTGACAGACCAATCGCTCGAAGCCCACACCGCCGTCCCGACGCGCTCAGAGCGGCCGGCGCCCCGCACCGAATCATCGAAGGACGACGATATCGCCTCCTGCAGTGTGGACTGAGGCGGAGCCGGCAATGCGCCCTCGGTGAGGTTCGGGAGAAGGGGCACGTCTTCTCGCCCTGGCGCTGGGGACGCCCCACCCGCGGCGGCGGCTGGCCCCGACGCTGATGCCGACGGTGGCGGTGGCGGGGGCTGTGGCGGCACAATGTGCAGCGCGCCCGCCGTGCCCGCGACGGAGCGGCGCCGCGTCGTGCTCGACAACCACACGCCGGGCCCCACCTGCGTGCCGTCGCGGATCAGCAGCGGCGAGTCGGCGGAGAGGGAGCCGTCACCAAAGGGGATCGTCGTCGACGTCTCACCACGGGCGGTAGTGCACATGGTGCTGCTCGCCGTGAAGGCGGCAACCGAGTTGAAGCTGGAGCCTTGGGTGTGCCACGTCGAGCTCACCGCGCGCAGCACGCAGCCGTCGGTGCCCACCTCCGTGCCCGTCGTGGAGTCTGTCATCGTCGTCGAAGAGGTCCTGTCGCTGTCGAACAGCCGCGCGAGCCGCGACCGCGTGTCACCAGCCGGCGCCGTGAGTGTCTTGGAGTTGCGATGCCGCCGCGTGGAGCAGGGGTCCTCGCTCAGCGCGCTCGGGTGCGACATCGTCGCCGACGCCTCCGTCTCGGTGTTGGTGGACGCGTACGCCGACGTCGAAGTGTGCAGCGGGTCGTCGTTGGGCAGCGACGTGCCGTTCGCCGACACAAAGGACGTCAGCCGCGGTCGCCCAGCGTCGCGGCCAACACTGCCGCGCCGCGACGAGGACGCAGGCGTCTTCGCCTCCGTGATGAGCCGCTCATCCACGGTCGCCGACAGGAGGGCGCGGTACGCGGGCAGCTCCATCACCCGCACAACGCCGGGGGGCGGGAGCAGCGTGCTGCTGCCAGACGACGCGGCCGTCGCCGCCACCGCAGCTGCTGCACCGGGGCTCGCTATCGCAGACCCCAGCGAGGACGACTGACCAGGGGTGACTGGGGTGCGGCTCTCCGTGGTAAGAACTTCGCTTGGTCTGCGAGAGTTGTTGTCCACGTCGACGCCAGTGTTGCCCTCGGAGCTGCCGCTGGGTAGCCCGAGGCCGAGGACCGCGGTGGACATGGTCGTCGAGGCGGCGGTCGGGGACGCGCTGAGCGTGAGCTGGTCCCGCACCGCCGTGGACGCCGACGACGCAGCAGTGACCTCGTTGGGGCTGGGCACGCCCGCCCCCACGACCAGGCCTGCCTTGTGCGCGCTGGAGGTGCTGAGGACCAACCGCGACACAGAGATGAAGCGGTGCGTGTGCATCGACCCGCCCACGTCGCTGAGCGAGCCCTCCGTGAAGCTCTGCGACGGGTGGGTGAAGGCGGTGGTGGCGGAGCCGACGGTGATGGGTGTGCCCGCGGTGCCACGCGACTCCTGCGACTCCCGCCGTGCATTGATTCTCGCCAGCGTAGGCGAAATCGGTTGTGCCGCCGGGCCGCGCGACTCCGTCGGCGACTGCGGCGGTGACGGTGGGGCGACCAGTCGCGTCGGCAGCGACGTCGCCGCCGGTGGCGCATCGGTCGCAGCAGCGCTTGCGTCGGGTTGCTGTTGCGGCAGTGGCAGCGCCCGCACCGCCGGGGAAGGCGACCGCAGCGCTGCGGACTCGGGCGTGCTGTCTGTGGTCTGCGCGGTGGTGTCGCCAGAGAAGGGCAACTTGCTGTCTGGCGTGAAGGCTTCGTCCAGATCCAGCATAGCGGCCGTGTCGCTGAGGGGCGGGAAGCTGCTCTTGCGCGATATCAGCGTCGGCGCCGTCGACGCGGCAAAGCTGCGGCGCTCACGGCGCGGCTCGGCGTCGGACGACACGGATGTCGTGCGCGAGCGGTTGGCGGACAGAAGCACCGCCTTGGGCGCCGCCGCAGTGGCCGTTGCCGAGGTGATCGACTCCGAGAAGGGAAGCGACGTGCTGAAGCGGTGTGGCTGCAGCTGTTGCTCCTCTTGCTGCTGCTGCTGCTGCTCCCCCCACGCCGCTGCCGCCGCCCTTGAGGTTGGCTGCGGCAGCGGGCTGCCACCGATCATCGAGCCTCGCCTGCGGTCGGGGGAGGTGAGAGTGTTCGACGAGGTGGTGGACGCCGCGACGGAGCAGGAGCGGGAGGCGCGGGGGTGGGCCGAGGCGGCGCGCGGCGCAGCTTGCACGGTGGCGTACGGAAGATTCGTGGTGCTGCTGCTGCCGCCGCCGGCCGCTGGCATCAGCATGGTCCCGCTGGCGATGAGGGCTGTTGGAATAGAGGAGCGCGCGGAGCTGGCGAAGGGCCCATCCGCGCCGCGGGAACACGAAGACGACGTCTCGAACCCGGACCCGGACATGTGCGCATCGACTTGGGCGCCGCCCGCCTGCGCCGTGGCAACGGACGCGAGCGCCTCCAGTGGGCTGCCAACGAGCCGCAGC
The DNA here is from genome assembly GCA_030849075.1 of Zelonia costaricensis. Taxonomy (NCBI): domain Eukaryota; phylum Euglenozoa; class Kinetoplastea; order Trypanosomatida; family Trypanosomatidae; genus Zelonia; species Zelonia costaricensis. The sequence continues at coordinate 6,131 of JASAOO010003086.1, read as the reverse complement.
GACGTCAACGTCAGCGGCGTCGTGCCATCGCTCGTCGGCGTCGTCGTCACCGTCGTCACCGTGTCTGGCGAGGCAAGCATCTTCGCCTGTGCTGCAGCAACCACAGCGGTCGCACCAGCAGGGACGGGGTGCGTGGCGCCAAACTGCGTTGGCGGCACCGCCTCCGCCCACAAGTCGTCCTTTAGCGCTGAACGCTGCTTGTGCGTCGCGGCGAGGTCGGGCGGCGACGTGAGCGAGGCGCGCTGCGTACTCGTGAGGGAGGCGCCCGCGGGGGTGGCCATCACGTTCCCACACGACGCGGCAGCGGCAGCAGGGGCCACCCAGCCCGGCAGCACCGTCTTCCCCGCCGCCGCCGCCGCCAACTCAGCAGGGCTCGCCGTCACTGTGGAGGGTGTCTTGAGCGAGACCTCCTCCTCGCCGGCATGCCGCGCCACCTCGCGCCCCGCCAGGACGGTGCGCTCGCCATCGTCGACGTCCTCGAGGGGCGCAGTGCGCCGCTGCTGCCGCTCGCCGGACGCGTCGCCCGACGCGGCCGCCAGCGTAGCCGCCGCGGAGGCGCCGCAGGAGGAGCGGGCCTCGGCGAAGAGGGACAGCACGCCGCGCTGGGCCGCCGCAGAGCCGCCGCCAGCGTCCGCGGCGGTCGTGGCAATCAACGCTGGCTGCAGCGGCGTCGTCTGGGCGAAGGGGGCGCAGTCGAAGCTCAGGCGGCTGTTCGAACGCGCCAGCATCTCCTGTCGCCCGAATGAGTCCTCGCCCGCCGCGCTGTCGCGGTTCGGCCGCATCAGCACGCCGAGATCAGCCCCCGGCGGGGCCACTGCGGACATCGTCGACGCCGACGACCGGTTCGCGTTGCTGTGATCGGGTGCGGGGTCACTGCTTCCGTGGTGCGCCAGCCTCGTCGGTCGCGAGGTCTGCAGGAGCTGGCCGGCTGCTGCGCACACCGCCGCCCGCGCCACGTCTTCGTCCTCGTCGACGCCCACAATGTCGAGTGCGTGAAGGGTTGGTGGGGCGCGGTACTGGGCCGCCGCCCCGCCAGCCACCAGCGCCGTCGTCTGATGCCCGCTCAGTCGCTGCTGGGTGATGTGCCCGTCTCGCAGGAGTACCGTCGGCACCGTGGTGCTCGGGTCGCCCGCCTCGCTGACTTCGCTGCGGCGCTGCTGCTGGTGTTGCTGCCACACGCGCGTCGACAGCGACGGGGAGATGGCGGTGGCGCCGGTGCTGTGGATTGTGGAGCTGCTCCCGTTCAAGACGCCGCTACCGCCCCCACCGCGCGGTGCAAGAAAGCCCAGTCGGCCGCTGGACGCGTCGCCGGCCGGGTGCACCCCAGGCGCGGTGGTGCCGGAGTGCGCGGCGTGGGCGGCGGAGGCCCCGGCAAGAAGCGAAACGGCCCCCTGCCGCGGCAGGAAGGAGGCGTTCATCGTGGAGGAGGAGCAGATGGTGGAGAGGGAGCTGCGCAGCAGCAGCGAGGGCCCGAGGGCCGCGACTCCAGGCGCCGCGGTGCCTGACGAGCCCGGTGAGGGCAGCGAAGCAGACCCCTCCGTGCCTGGCGGGGCGACGACGCGGGTGAAGACCGGCATCGGCATCGGCGCCACCGCTGGCTCACCGCTGCTGCCGGCGCCGTCATCGCCGTCGACAGAGGCGCGCAAACCTCGCAGCGGTGGCTGCTGCTGCTGTGGCGCGGGCGTGGTCGCTGCAAGCGGGCTGCTGGACACCGCGGCCAGGGTTGCTCGCCCCGTGCCTGCCGTGACGACGGCAGCCGCGTTCGTCGTGGACAGTACGCTGGACATACTCGCGAAGAGGTCGGTCGAGCGGCGCTGGCGAGCTCGCAGCTGCAGGCGCCCAGAGGCGGTGCCTCCTCCGGTACTTGGACTGGCAGCAGCAGCAGCAGCACCAGTAGCAGCTCCGCCGCCGCTGCTGCCCCCGCCGGAGGTGCGCGGCAGCGCGTCTGACGAGTTTCCTGAGGAGGACAGTGGCGAAGCCATGAGCGGGCCGAGCGTGGCATGGCGCGCAGGCGGACCACCACCACCATTGCCGACCAGCGCAATGGCAGTCGCGACGTCCACGAGCGGCGGAGGCGCGTCCGGCAAGGTACTCTCCCCTCTGGCCGGCGCCACCGCGGAGCTCGTGGAGGCACGCGCGTCCGCGCTGCCCGCGATGAGGGGGCTGACAGCGCTGGAGCTTGCTGTGCCGCTGCTGGAAGCGCCTCCCGTGGTGGACTGGGGCCGTGTGGTGGCGGTGATGGTGGGTATTAGAGCCGTCATGGACAATCTCGTCGGCGTGTGGGCGATCGTGCCCGGGTCTGTGAGGCTCTTGCGCTCACCAGGTGCGGCGGAAGTGGTGGTGGTGGGCTGCGCGGTGGTGATGGCAGCCGTGATGGGGGCGAGACGCTGCGGCATGGCGCGGTGGTGCGGCGAGGCGTCCGTGTTGAAGCGCGAGGTCGGCGTCTTGATGGCTGCCGCGGCGCAGGCCGCGTCGGCAGAGATCGGGACAGACAGTCGCGGTACAGCCGCGGTGCGGTGTGCCGTGGTGGGAGTGGAGTCGGGGAGGGGACCCCCACTCGACCCGCCCGTCCCGGCGGCCGCGGTGCTCGAGAGAGCCCCGCCGGTCGGGCGGTACGCAGGAGAGCCTGGTTGCGCGAACGACTGACCCCGCCCGCCGAACTGCGATCGACGCGGCTCGCCGACGCCACCCGCGGTGATGCTGGTGCCCAGCAGTGTCGCGGCTCCGTGCGGCTGAGGAGTTGCGGCGCCGCTGGGGCCCTGCACGGTAGACGGCGTCGCGGGGCTGGCGCGGCTGGACACGGACACGTACGGGAGGGCATCGCTGGCGCCCTCACTACCACCGCTGCCGCCGGCCGCCGCCGCAGCAGTAGCAACCGTGCCGCTACCACTGTCGCTGCGGCGATCACGACGGCGACGCAGGGGCGATGGCGTGGACGGGACTGCGCCCGCTGCGGCTGCCAAGGACGCCGCCGCAGATGGCGATGGTGCTGGCATGCCCGCCAGTCGACTTGGCTTGCGCGGCGGCTCCGTGCTCCGCCACGTGCTGGAAATGTTGCCGCTGGTGTGCTGACGCTCCCCAGACGCGAAGTCCGCGGAAGCCGCCGCGGTGGTACTCGTCGTCGTCGTCGTCGCGCTAGAGATGGTGGTGATGCTCGTGGGCCCAACATCGACGAGGGAGATGAGCGGGGCGGCGCCGAGGAGGCCGAGCTCCTTAGAGCCGCGCTTCGGCACCGTCTCGTGCAGCGCTGGGGCACGTCGACGCGGAACAGAGCCCGTGGGGGAGGGAAAGCCATGCGTTGCCGCATCGTCGCTCTCGCGGCGTGTGCCGCCGCCTGCGGCACTTGCGGCTGCGGTGCCGCGGCGGGCGGTAGGGCTCGTGTGTCCGTGGCTTGCCGGGGGCAGGCTCAAGCCTGTCGGCTCGGCCGCAAGGCCAGCCGGGGTGTGTGACCCGGCGGCGCCGCTGGTGGACACGCCGTGCTTTCGCGGACCGGCGCCATTGCTCCCCTCGCTGCTTCCGCTGGCACGCTGACGCGGGCTCCGCTGCTGCTTCAGGGCCGCTGCAGGAGTTGCCGCCCCGGCCTCACCGCGTTGCGCCGTCAGGGCACGTGCCGCGGCCGGGCTCTTGGGTGGCGTGGGCGTCGCCGCGGGCTGCGGCGCCGCGGTGGGCCTGCGGGTTGCGGCGTTGGCGGATGCCTTGGTCTTGCGCGACGGGGCGGGGCTGGCGATGCCGTACATGCCATATTTTGGGGCCGCCCCGGCGATGCCCACCCCGTTGCGCGGCCTCTTCTGTGATGTCCCCCCATCCCCACTGCCTGTGGCGGTGTCGGCTGCGTCTTTAAGGTTGCCGCCGCCGCCGCCGCCACCCTCGCTGGAGGGCTTGGAGGCCGTGAGGGTGGCGGGGGAGCCCGTCAGGGTGCTCGCCCCGGTGGTGGCGGTGGTGGTGGTGCCGCTACTGCTCGTAGTGCTGATGGACTTGCTGGACGCTCCTGGAGAAGGTTCGGCCTGCGCCGGGCGTTGCCGCGGTGACGGCGCAGCCGCAGCTGCGCTCTCGCCGCGCTTGCCGCTGCTGCCGCTCGTCGTTGGTAGAGTCGTCATGCTGGGATGCGCTGATGACTGGGGTGGAGAACGAGAAGGAGGGGGAAGCGCCGGGGAAAAAGACAAGTGGGACTCAGCGGGGAAAACACAAAGCGGAAGCACACAGACGTACACGCCAGCAAACCACACACAAACCCACCGAGAGAGAGAAAGAGCGAGTTGCGAAGAAGAGTGATGGTGCAGGCGGGGCGCGAAAGAAACGAGAAAAGGGGGTGGGGACGCGACGGGCGCCACGGGAGGAGGCGACGCGCGGGGGGGGGGGGGNGAGGGGGAAGCGCCGGGGAAAAAGACAAGTGGGACTCAGCGGGGAAAACACAAAGCGGAAGCACACAGACGTACACGCCAGCAAACCACACACAAACCCACCGAGAGAGAAAGAGAGCGAGTTGCGAAGAAGGGTGATGGTGCAGGCGGGGCGCGAAAGAAACGAGAAAAGGTAGTGGGGACGCGACGGGCGCCACGGGAGGAGGCGACGCGCGGGGGGGGGGGGGATGCAAGCAACGAGGTGCGGTAGTCTTTACAGCTATAAGACAGTCCAGGGGACTCCCTACTCGATTCCGCACGCGAGTCAACAAATGCGACCTTCTGCGTGGGAGTAGGTGCGTGTGCCTCTGTGTGTCTGTGTGTACGCGTGCTGGCGTCTGTGGGTGCACCTGGCCTACTCGATGAAGCTCAGCAGCGAGCGATAAATAGGAACTATAGAAGGCGGATGGCGCGCCGGTGCAGCACTCGCCTGACGTCGTGAGTGCGAGGAGCAAGCACGAGGCAGGAGGGGAGGGAGGGAGGAGGGGGGGTGCACGAGAGGCACAGGGCGCAGTGCCGACGACGTGCCGGGGAGTGGGTAGAAGAGGGAGAGGCACGAGGGCGAGGTAGATACAGGGGATGGTGGGTGAGGGAGAAGGGGAAGTGGGGGAAAGATGGAGCGAGGTGGCGGTTAGCTACATGCAATGGCTGGATAAGCACGTGAAAAAGCAGACGCACACACACACACACACCTGGTCACAAGAAAGGAAACTCAAGGATAGGTCAAAGGGGGCGGGAGGGCGTGTGCGCGCGGTTGCGTGACGGTGTGATGTGTTTGAGGTTTCGGTGCAGCGGCTCTCTCGAGAGAGAGAGAGAGTCGTCAGCGCGGGTGAAGAACGGTGAGAAAGCGAAGGACGGGCGAGAGCGAGCCAGCTCAGGCGTCGATCGGATGGGTGGTGGGGAAGGAGAAAACGGCAGCTCTGACGCAGCTGCACACGGGAAGCGAGGCGAGGCGAAGGAGGGTAAAATGGTGAACAAAAAAAAGGGGGAAGAAGGAAGGCCGTTCAGAACGCGCCAGCCGGCAACAAGTAAAGCGAAAAGATGAAGAAACCGGGAGGAGATGGAGAGAAAAAAGTGGGGGGAGGGATACGACGCGACGGCAATAAGGATAGCAGCAGCCAGAAAGGAAACGGAAAAGAAGAGAGAAGACCCACGTGCGCGTGTGGTGCGGGTGCCCTTGGAACAAGAGTGATGGCAGAGAGAACTCGGGCGCAGAAAAGGTGCGTGGATCTACAAGCTCGCTCTCTCTCTCTGAGTGTGTGTGTGTGTGTGGGTGGGTGTGTGTGCGAGTCGGGGAGGGCGCGGAAATAAAGTGAGTGATACGCGCAGTGCTCCGCGTCCTCCTGACTGCGCGCAGACACTGAAAACGATCGACCACCTCGTGAGCAGCACACACGCACACGCACACAGACACACACAAAGGCGCTTTCAATACACGATGTGGTGCTTTCTCTTCGTCTGTCTTCTTTCGCTGCTTTCCTTTCGTCTTTCTTTGGTGTCGGTCACACACTCCGCCTTCGTGCCCGTGCGCGCGCGTGTATGCGTGTGTGTATGAGTAGGCGGCTGCGTGCGGAGTTGCCTGCGGGCACGACTTCCACAACAGTGGAAGGAGGAAGGGGGAGGGGGCGAAGCTGTTCCGACTTCAGAGGGCGCCTTCCAGTTCCCAACGAACGCAGAGAGGTGGAGGGGGGGAGGGGGGAGAAGGGGGGCGGCGGCGGCAGCGGTCGATGA
>JASAOO010003085.1:0-19762 GCA_030849075.1 Zelonia costaricensis | reverse complement strand
TCCCCTCCACCCCTCCCCTCCCCTCCACCCCCCCGCTGCACTATTCTCGCGTCACCTCTTTGCCTTCCTTCCCGTCCCTCTCCGCCAGTACGTGCCTTCACTTGATTTTTACCTTTTTTTTTCGCCGCGCTCTGACGGCGACTTCCCATCGCACAGACCTACACGACTGCGTCTTGCGCAGTTGCGGTTTCGCTCGCTCGAAGATGATTGCCGATCACTACGCGCAGACCGTCACGGGCGTCGACCAGGCATCCTTCCTGACGCCGCGCCTCCCCAACCGCCTCCTCAACGGCAGCACCCCCGCTTCCCCGCAGGGTGCAGCGGCCGGGTCTGTCCAGCACAGCAGCGCCGCCGCGGCAGACGTCGCAATGACCGTCCCGCGCTGCCTGCAGGCGCACTCCAGCGAGAGCAGCGCCGTCGCCGCGCCGGCCATGCACAACACAGCCGACGCCCCGAACAGCGTGAATCGCCGCAGCAGCAGCCGCCGCAGCACCATTTCCAGCCGCTGGACGGCGTACCTCGACGCAGGCGTGCTGCGCTCGCTGGGCCACGCCGTGCTGGGCGTTGCGTCCAACGCGGACAAGGCGCTGATGAACGGCAAGCGGACATCGAACAGCAACAGCAGCAGCCACGAGAGCGGCAGCCGTCGCGGCGCGCAACGCGCCGATAAGCAGAAGAAGCCGTCAGCTGCCTCAGCGCCGACGACGCCAACGCCTGCGCCGCTGTCCTTCACCCCCGCCGCCGCGCGTCCGAGCAGAGTGAGCAACCCGAGCCGCGTGTTCACGCTGCAGCGGGCACTGCAGCCGCAGTCGGACCCGAACGCGGCGTGGGTGCCCATCACCGCGACGCCCTCGACGTCCGTCAGTGACGCGCTCGCGACGCGCCGCAGGGTCGACGCCCCCACCGGGGTGGCCGAGTTCGACGACGCAGACCAGGAGTTGGAGGAGTGCGCGCGGGAGCAGGGCTGCGGCCCGGCCTCCAGCACCGCCGGCCTTAGCTGTGTGTCTAGCAAGTCGCAGCCGGAGTGTGCGACCCCCCTCACGCGCACGATGTCAACGACCTCGATGAACTTCGAGACGGAGCCGGCAGCGACGCCTGACGCGCAGGCGGAGGTGGAAGATGAGGAGGCGGCCGCCCTTGTGACGCCGCACTGCCGCGGGGCTCTGTGCCCCACCTCGCCGCTCTCCGACTTGTCGCTGAAGCTCGCCACGTTCCCGTCACTCGCCGTTGCCCCGCGCCGCTTTGGCGTGGCCGACATCGCCGACGAGCTGCGCCGCTGCCCACGTCGCCAGCACCCCTTCCTCGACATGGCGCACCAGCGTCGTCTGCGCGACGAGGCGGCGGAACGCGATCACCTGAACTACCACGTTGTCAAGTCCTTCCAGGCGCAGCTCTCAGATGAACAGCACTCTGCTGCCCTCAAGTGCCTGCTGAACGGGGCCCACCACCGTCAGTTCGCCCAGTGCATGGCCCGCACAACGGGGGATGAGCGCGTCATGACTCGCAAGGTGGAGCCAGCTTCGTCGGCCTCAGCTACCGCGCAGGTGTCGGCGCCGGTGTCCCCGTCCGGGGCGCAGGCGCCGAGCGACGCGGGGCACTGGGGCCCGCGCCAGCGCCGGCTCATCCAGCGGCAGTGGCGCGTGATTGCGGAGCAGGCAGAGTGCGACATGTACCGCGAGGGATGGGTGCCGGTGCAGCGCAAGCTGTCGTGCATGTGCCTCTTCAACCCCGACACCGACGTGCGCATTTACCAGGACTCGACGACGATGCGGGAGCAGCGCGTGGCCCGGCAGAACCGACTGCTGCGCCGCCTGCACCAGCAGCAGCTGGCGGGCGGCAACCCGTTTTTCCTTGAGGAGTAGCAAGCAGGACACACCGGCAACACGTAGGGTCTTGCTGTCGGTGAGGGAAGGAGCGCCACAGATGCCCCTGTGACGTCACTGCACCTTTGGCACGAAAAGGCGGGGTGTGTGTGGGGGAGCCAACACATGCGTGCGCCGCTACATGTAAACTCCGAAGCGGAACCACGCCGGCAAAGCTGCTGACTGTTGCCCCCCCCCCCCGCCTCCTTTCAAGGTCGTCTTTTTCTCGTTCCCCTCCGTTTCATGTCACAGTGCTCTCGCTTCGTTCGCCTTTTCTTCTCTTGCTTCTTCTCGTGTGTTTGCTTCTGCCTTGCATTGGTGCTGTGGGCGGGTGTGTGTCTTGTATGCGTGCGTCATCCCCTTGTGTCCTCTTCCTCCCCCCTTCCTTCCGTTGGGCCCTGTATTCCGCTTTCCATGGCCTCCTCTTCTCTTGCAGTCAGCCTCCCCTCTCCCCCTCAGTTGTTTACACAACGGCTGCCACGTGCTTCACCTCGTTTCTCTTTCGTCTCCGGGGTCGCAGGTTCTTGAACGCACATCGCCTCTGCCACGCCCCCTTCGCCCCTCTCGTTCTTTTCGCTAACGAGTAGAGCTGAAGGACGTCGCAGTGCCCCCCTTGGGGCGTGCGTGCGTGTGCGTCTCTGCGTTGTGTGTGTTGTGGGTGTTCTTGTGTGACGGTGTGCGAGCATGCGGGTGCGGGTGCGGGTGCTGTGCGGTGGGTGGGGGGACACCACATATTACCTCCAAGGCCTGCTCTGCGTTGCTTCAGAGTCGGGGCAGCCTTTTTCATTTCCTTTTTTTTCGTTTTCTCTGTCCCTCCCTCCCTCCTCCTCCGCCCGCCCGCCCTCACTTTCACGTTGCCGCCTCTTCACACCTCGAACACACAGACACAAACTCACGCAATCCACACACATCAGCGCAGCGTCCTCCCTTCCACTGCTCGTGCTTCCCCTTTCCGGCCTGCCCGTCCCTTGGGCTCCACCCCTCCGACCTCCTCTGCACCCCCCTTCTCCCCTTCCCCAACACGAGCGGCACCGCTCTCGCATTCGAAGCACGCCGCGCCTTCTTCTTCCGGGGGAAGCGGGACGAGGGAGAGCGCGAGCCGGGCGTTTGGGACTGCACGCATACGACGAGGGTGAGGGCCGCGCTCTGGTCACGCGAGACGGGGTGTGGAGGCGTGGCGCGTCGCCGCACCAGTTCGACGTGTTTCGGCTCCCTTTGTTTTTCCCCACTTTTACCCGCTGCTGCCCGCGTGTCGGCTTGGGCTGAACGTTGCGCGACGGCTCCGCCCCCCTCGTCCCGCTTCGCACCGCCACCGCGTCTGCACAGCAACCTCCGTACGTCGGCTCGGGGAGTACGCACAACACACAACACACAACACACAACGACGCGCAACTCCCCCTTCCGCCCTTTTTTTTTGTGGTTCCCTCTTCTCTCTGTTGTGTGCCCGCTGCTCTGTCTTCCCCCCTTTTCTTCTTTTCTTTTGTGCTGCTTCCCTTTGTTCTGGACGTGTTTGTGTTTATTATGCGGGCCACCCTCCTCTTGTGTTTCACCGCCGTGCACGGCGTCACCTGTCCACGATGTGACTAAGCAATGCCGCGCCACCCTACCCTTTCTTTCCACGAAGAGACGCCCGCAGCCGCACGCGCGTGAACGTGGACGAGGACCCCGAGTTGTCTTCCCATTTCTCGGCTCCTCCCTTTTCGTTTTTCTTTCCAGTTTCCTCTGGCTCGATTCAGTGTTGTCAGTCGCGACTGCTTTCTTCGTTATGGTTGTGTCTCTCGTCTGATGGCGTAGGGATGCACTCACGTTGCGGACTCTCAGTAACACCCCCCCCTCCCCCCACATATAGAGTCGAGGCGCTGCCGCGCATAGCAGGGGGCCTCGACGGTGCGGGCACACTCCCCCTAGCCTTCCTCCTGTTTCACCTCGTCTCTTGTTTCTTCTGTCACNAAATGGGGTTGGCCCCCCCTTGGGGGGGGGGGGGGGGGGGGGGGGGGGGGGGCTGGAGCGCAGAGGCGATGGGCGTGCACGGTGATGCGCCGCACACCCTCTCAGCCCTTCTTTCCCTTTCCACTTTCCCGTGCCCCCGTCTCTGTCTTGAACAAAGAATAACGAACCCGAGGAGAAAACAAACAACGCGGCCATCAGTCAGTAGACAGCGACGGAGGGGGGGGGGGAAGGGCACAGCGTCCCGAGCGAGGGCCAGGTGCACGCCACGAGCACCCCACCGGACCCACTCTCTCTCTCTCTTCCGCTTCTTCCTGTTTCTCATCTACCGGATACGACGTGGTGGTGCGCACACGGGCTCTCTCGTCAACGCGCACTTGTCACTCACGGTGCGCCGCGGCTTTGGTTCTGTTACGGCGTCTCTCTGTGTTTCCCTCTGTGTGCCGATGCCTCGTGTCGCACATTGCTCCCCCGATCCTCATCTTGTTGTCTCCCCACTGCGGTATCAGCGCTGCCTCCGGGCTACTGTTTGGCGCCTTCTTCTCTTCTACTCTTGTGCGCGCCACCACCGCACCACACCCCCTTCCCACCGCTCCCTCGTGGGCCTGCGCGTGCATTTGTGTGTACGTGCGTACGTGTGTGTGTGTGTGTGTGGTGAGGTCTGTGTTGTCTCCTGCCGCGTGTCGCCCTGTCGGCCCCCCCATTTGCAGATATGTCGTCATCATCGCGTCCCGTCGCACAGCGCAACACCCAATTCGCCTTTACCTCTCCGCCACGTGCGCGCTTCTTCGCTCCCACTTTTCCCTCCTCCTGCCGCGCGCAGCGGCTCCTTGTTTCTGGATTCCACTCGATCACCCCTCAAAGTGCGCGTCGCTTCCTGCGCTTCCTTTTCATCTTCCATTTTATCTGCGTCACTCTCGACTGTGCCGTCCCCCTCGCTTGACTCTCTTCCCGTGTTGGCGCCTTGACGCTGCGCGTTTAGTGCTTTACCTCGCCTTCCCGGCCTCAACCTGCTTTGTGTGCTCCCTTCCTTTCATTTATTTGCGTCTTGCATCGCTGATTCTCCGTTAACATTGTTCTCAGCCTTCCGCCATCTTCTCCCCTCCCTGTACTTTTCCACACGTTTGCGCCGCACGCCCCCCCCCCTCTGTACCCTCAGCGTCAGCGCACAGAGCGTGCATGTGTGTGCATGTGTGTGTGCGGGTGTGGGTGTGTGTGGTCCACCTCTTTCTTGCCCACTCCGCACTCAACCCGTCTTCTGTTTCCGACTCCCCGCCTTGCGCTCCGTCTCGCATCTCGAGTGTTTGCCGCGTGCTATGTTGTCTCTGTGTTTTGTGCTTCTCCTTCTTTTTTCTGTTTTCGTTTTGCCGATCCAACCCAAGCGCGTCATCACGCATCGATGACATTCAGCTTCTCCCCAGCTTGTGTTGGGTGTTTGCGCGTCTCTCCTTTTTTCTTCTCTCTTGCGTGTGTTCGTTTGTGTGCTTGTGTGTGTATGTTTTCCTCATCTCCGTCTTCTCCATTTCTTTTTCGGTTTGCTTTTTTTGGTGTGTGTGTGTGTTTGCCCTCGCACCTCCTTTGCTCTTCGCTCCACGAGTTCTCCATGCTTTCTTTTACGTTGACCGTCATGCTCGACCTACCTTGATCTCGTTCCCCCCCCTCTCTCTCTTTCTCTCTCTCCCTCCCTTCCATCATCTATCCGTGCGCGCGTCGGCCGCGTCTACCCGTGCACTGTGGGCTTCCCCCGCTTCCGGCTCACTGCGCCACTGCATTGGACTTGCTTCGACACACCACTATCAAAGACACGCGGCCACACACACAGACACGAGCGCCTCCCCCCCTATTCGTCTCTCCGCAACGCAACGGAGTTGGGACGCTGTGCTGATGTCGTGTCCCGCTGTCGTCTCCCTCCCCCCATTCCTCTTTGCTTCATTGTCTCCTATTTCACACCCACGCATACACCCGCAAATTAGCGCCCGGCGAGCGACGGAGTTCGACTTCCACCACCGGGTATGAGAAACGGGCGGGGGGCGGCGAGGGAGCGTCGGAACTTTTGAGGCGCGATCTATTTTTGTGGGGTGTGCAGTCGCTGCAACAACAACAAGGAACGAGGTCCGATACGCTACACCGAAGGCTCGTGCCGCAACACCTGAGTGCGCCTCCCGTGTTGCTTCGAGCCGTCAAGCTGCCCTCGTCCTTTCGCGTCGCCGCCACCACCCCGCTGACGCCCTCCTCACCCCCCCTCCCCCCTATCTGCTTCCCCCCGCCCCGGTGCGGCGGCCGGACGCGTACGTCTCCGCCCACGTCAGCCCGACGCTTTTTTCTTCTCTTCTGTTTTTGCCTCGGCGCAGCGACGCCCCTTGGGGCCGCTCGCTTTCTCCATATTGTTTGTATCTCATCTCCCCCGCGTCCCGCCCATGCGACCAGCGTCCGCTCGCCGAGGCTGTGCGCGTGTGGTCGCTCTCGCCCACTTACGCCGGGGCCTCCCACTCCGCAGCCACACACATACGCAGACATACACCTTTCGTGACTGCAGCTTTCTGTGTGTGTGTGTGGGTGTGTGTGGGTGGATGCAGGAGTCAAGCGAGGGTCGCGCCGGCGTGTTGGCCACCGCAGCACCTCAAAACTAGTCGCCTCTCTCGTCTCTATCGTACACTCACGGCCACGCCCACACGCACCCATCCCACACCCCCCTTCTCTGATTTTTCTTTCTCTTCCACCACGCGGCGTGGGCGACACACCCACCGCTCGCACACGCAAACTCGTCGACGAGGACACCAGCTCAGATGACGCGTAGCGGAGGGAGACGAATGGAAGGGCGGCGCGCTGCGAGCGTCTCCGTGGCCACGTGCGTTGTGTGGCGGAGGGGCGGTGCGTCGACGTGCAGATGCGCGGCCCTGTCTCCACCCCCCTCCCCGCATCACACGGTTCCCCGTGCTCCACGCCTTGAGTCTCCCCCTCCTGTCGTGTGCGCCGCCTCCTGCCGTGTTGACCGGCTCCCAGCTGCCCTCCCCCCGCGGAGGGAGGCACGTGGAGGAAGTGCACGTGAGGGGAGGCGCGCCGCCTCGGTGCAGCGCGAGTCCCTGTCCTGCGTCTTGTCTTCTCCCCCCCCATCACCACCGCGCCGTTTCGTTTCTTTTTTTTTTTTGCTGCTTTGCGCTCCTCTTACACAGTTGTACACCTCCATGTGCCTGTATCTTCTCCCGTGTGTGTGGGCTGTGATGTGCGGGCGTCCAGCTGAGTGTGCGTGTGGTGGCGTCCCTGTTCTGTGTGTTGATAACGCACCCCGGCGTGGGTGCGGATTTGTTTAATGCCAGCGTCCCCCCTCCTCTCCACTTGTCTTCACCAACCCAATTGGGTCATGTGTTTTTTCACATGTCTCTGCGCAGTTGTGTGCGTGTGTGTCTGTGTCTGTGTCCGTGTCTGCGCGTGTGTGTGTGTGTGTGTGTGTGTGTGTTTGTGTGTTGCGAGCGTGTAACGGGCTTGCGGTGTTCCGTCAAAGCGCGGGCACACCCCAGTGCGCAGTCTCATTTCCTTTTTTTTCTTCGCCTGGCTGACGCTCTCTTCCCCACCGCTGACCGTGCACCCCTCCCCCGCAGCGACCAGTTCCCACCCCCCTCCTTTTGCTTCTCCATCTCTGCGTGATCGCCTCCGCCTACATGGCACTCTGTTCACGTGGTTTTCGTTTTCGCTGTTTCACTGCCCCTGCCCTCATCTGTTTACGTCTGCCTGCATCAGCGTACCGCGGTAGGCACCTCCAGCACCTCGCGACCACCGCCGGAGGCGCACCTCCTTCTCGTTCCCTCCCTCCCCCGCCTCCACGGGCGTGTGACAGGCGCAGGCGGTGATATCTGCGCACTCGTCTACTTCTGCCTTGTCTCTCCCCCTCCCCCGCTGCCCTTCGCTGCAGCTGCGCTCTACTGTCCTCGCCCGTCGCACTTCTGGTGTTATGGCGTCACGGCGCTGCCCGATCAGAAGGGCAACGGCGGACGGAACCGCGTGCCACTTGTTCGGCGTCGTGGCCTTGCTTGTGTGTGTGTTTGTGTTTGTGCTTGTGTTTGTGTGCCGAAGAGCAGCCCACACCGTCACCTGCGTGGAATGGGCGGCTTCCGCTACGGTGTGCGGCGCACACGGCGAGGCGGGCACGCGGGGCTTCGCGGTGTTGAGCTCAACCGCCATCACTCCCCATGCCCTACTCTCGCGCACACTTTCCCAAGCACTTGGTCCTCTGCGGTCGCTCGCCCAGCTCGAGTCCCCCCCTCGGCGTCGTCCCGCCCCTTTTGCGCCTCCGCGGCGTGCCGTCGTTGTCTGGTGTTCTCCTTTCACACGATGAAACGGGAACGAAGGTGGAGCACTGCCGGGAGTCCCCCCCCCCTCCCTCACTTCCGACCGACAGGCGGCTTCTCTGGGGAGGGTGGGGCGAGGTGCCGCTGATGGGGTCCCACTTGGCCAGCGCCGCCGCTGTCTACGACCTTTGCTTTCCCCTTCCACCCGCCCGCGACGCTGCGGAAGGCTTCTCAGGGCGTGTGAGTGTGTGAGTGCGCAGCTCGCGTTTGTACGAGCTGCTTGCAGTCCCGTGTCCTCAGCTTGAGCCTGGAGTGCCACGTTGTCTGCGTGCTGACGTCTGTGTCTGCCTGCCCAGTTTTTTTTTGTTCTTGAGAGCACCGTGACGATGCCTTCCGCTGCGTGGCGGACGTCCTTGAGCTTTCGACCCGAGTGTGTGCTTGTATGCGTTTGCGTATGCGTATGTGTATGAAACTGTGTGTGTTTGCGTGTGCTTGACTAGCCGACCCGGAGAAGAGTTTCTCTTGTCACATGCAGCGCTCCGGCTCTCTGTGGTGCCGCGGCTTGTGTGCCCTGCTCCCCCACTTCGTGATGCGCACACGTTCGTGCGCGCGCGCGCGCGTGTGTGTGTGTGTGTGTGTTTGCGTGTGCACGGCTCGTGCAATGGCGATGGAAACGTGTTTGTTGTCTTGCTTTTTCTTTTTTTTCCTTCCTCATCTTTCTTTTTCCTTTTTTCTTTCTTGTGCCTTTGGCGCTTGTGTCCGTGTGCGTGCACCCCCATACACTCCCATATTACACGTCCAGGGGACGAGGCGCAGCGTGGTGCGCGTGGCAGCTATCATGTCCACGCCCACGTGGCAGCAACAACGTAGTGCACCCCCCGCGCGCGCTCTGCGTCGAAGACAAAAAAAAGAAGACACAAAAGCGCACGCGCCCCCGGGGAGGGGGGGGGGCATGAGCGCTTCCTGTCGTGCACAGCGCCTTCAACTGGAGAAGTCCCGCTCGCGTGCGCGCTGACGCTCAAAACGACACGGATGCCCCCCCCCCCCCGCACACGCACACACACACAAGACGCACTGGAGAAGTGAAAAAGTGCACTTCCTGTTGTGTTGTGTTGGGCCCGCTGCACACCTTACGCGGGCATCGGCAGGAGCTCGGAGGCCTCGTCTCCGTTTTTACTCCTTCTCCATGCACGCGTGCACTGTGCTTCTCGCGGTCGTTGGTGCGTGTGCTGCCTGTCTTCTCGTTGTCCGCTGATGTGCTCGATACGCCTGTTGTTCTTCTTCTTTTCCACACCCCTCCCCGCTCCCCAGGCTTCACTGGTGCAGATTGCTCGTGCAGGCGGCGCCGTCTGCTTTGGTGTGTGTCTGTGTGTGCGCCCTGCCGGTGTCTTCGTTTTCCACGCTCCCCTCCGTAGCGGGCCGGGCGGCTACGTCGGTGGGTGCCGCTTTACGTGCGCTGCGCGTCTGTCATGCCGGCAACCGCGCCCGTCAGCTCTCCCTCTTTGACTCCCGACGCGCTGTGACGGAGGGGGGGGGGCGAGGCACGGCTGCGCGGAGGTGCCTGTCGCTGGACAAGACGACGAAGACACGTCAGAGGCCGACAGAGCCGAGCGGAACCCAGCGGCAGGCGCGCCCCTCCTTCTTCCTTTTCTGCCCCAAGACGCACGCACACGCACGCAGTAAGGCAGCCGCGGGCGTGTGCACACCTGGCGCACCTCCCACACCGCACACCGCACACACGCAGCGAGCACTTTCACCTCGAAGAAGAAAAACGGAAGACAAGAGGGGCAACTGCGCCGGGGCGCACCGGCCGCCTTCTCAGGAAGAAGAAAAAGAAGAGTGAAGAGCCTGGCAAAGCGAATGGACAACCCAACAAGGTTAAGAAGGAAGAGGGAGGCTGATGAGGGCGGGAGTGGGGGGCATCTCAAGCAGGTCATGCCGGGTGGAGGTTGCAACAAGCCCACGCAACGCTGGTGGAGCCCACAACGGTGAGGCGAGCGGTGGCGATCGTAGGCAAGAGAGGTGCTTGCAGGCGGTTGCTGAAGCTGAAGGGAGGGGCGGGCGGGTAGGAGAAGATAAACGCAATTGTTTTCTCTGCGCGACATCGAAGCGTTGTGCATGACGATCGCGCTGATGTTCTTCTCTTTCTTGCGCGCCTCCCCCCCGCTCGCTCGCACTCACGCAAGTGACGCTGCGCTTCACTGATTGACCAATCGACACGTGTGTCCTCCCCCCTCCCCTGCACACCCGACTCGAAGCCGACGTACTGTGCGCTGCCTTATCACCCCTTCTAGCTCTTGTCATGTGGTGCGACCGTGACGGTGTGTGTGTTGCTTGTGTGTGTGTCAGTCAGTCTGCGCGGCTCCAGCGACGCGCTGCGTTTTCTTATTTCGTGAGTGCCGGCGCTGGCTTTCCTACCTGCCACGAGACTCGACCTTCTCTTGCTCACTCCTGTTCTTCCACCCCCTTTTGGTTCATCTCCTCTGCACGCAGCGCTCCTCCGGTCACCCCCCCCATTCCGTGTCGATCGCCGTTGCGGTCGCCTCATCGATCTCCTGCGTGCTCGAGGTGCTTGCCGTGATTCCCCCGTTGTTTTTCATCATTTATTCTCCTCCTCTGCGCCTCACTCGCTGTCGTGTTGATAACTTCAGTTCTGTTCTTGTGTTGACGGATTTGTGGGCACGAATGCTGGTATCCTCAGCTCTAAACAAACCAAAAAAAACAGAGAAGAGTGACGAGGAGAGACTCGTGCGGCGGCCGATGGCGCACGTCGAGCTTGCGGAGCGCTCGTGCATGCCGGCTCCACGTTCGGTGTGGCCGGCGCTCTGTGGAGCGGTTGCTGCGCCGGCTTTTAGCGCTTCTGCGCGTTGGCGATGCAATGCTAGTCGATTCCGCTTCACTGCACACCGCGGCATCGGTCTCGCCCGGTGGGGTGGCGCCCCTGTCCCGTGCGCCGCCATCGCCGCAGCACTGCGTTCCTTCCCTCGCCACCTGGTCGAAGACGTGGATGCGCACGCAGGACCGTGCAGGTGGCAGATGCACACCTGTCACACCCTCCCCTTCTCTCTCCTCTTTCACTTCCTTTGCAAACTGACCCGCATCGCTCATCCCCGCACCCAAAACGCGTCGCACGTACTTGAACGCGCACGCGTGCGCGTCTTCTCCGCCGCCCTCCTCCTTCCACTGGGGTGCAGGAGCTGGCAGTCTGACTCAGCCCACTGGCGCTCACCCCTCCCCTCCCCCTCGCACGCACCTCGACGCCCCCCCCCTTCAACACACACGCGCGCTGGATCTCGCGTCGCCTTGGGCAGAAAGCAAGCCCGCACCCTTCTCACCGTCCCGGGCCTTTACTCGTTCGGTGGTTGACCCACGCGGCAGCACGTTCACCACACCCTCTTACTACGATTAGACACGGCGCACTGCGCCATCCCCCCTTAGTAGCACTCGCACTCCCCACGCAGCACACACCCGCACACACATACCTCTCAGCACCACCGCATCTCCATCTCTCTGTCTGAGCGTGTTGCTTCGCTTCTGTGTCGTGCACGTTCTAGTAGCACTCGTAGCTCCCCCTTTTCTGCTTCCTCTAGGAGACTCATATCTTCCGCTGTTGACTCCTCACCACCACCTCGCAAGGAGAAGTGAGTACCAGCAGCAACAAATTCAGCTGCAGCACCGCCACGGTCGCACCGAGCGCGCGCGCCGCACACGGCTCGGCAGACAGCGTGCACGCACCGAGTTGAGTGGGCCCGTAGGACTCCACCATGAAGCGCTTTGCCAGCGCCGTGCTGGGCCGCCTCGCACTGGCGGCCCCCGCGGCCCTCACCTCCTCCTCCGCCCTGTGCACGGCGCGCCGCACCTTCAAGTCGGACGGGACGCCGTACAACTCGGAGATGACGGACGTGGTGCACGGCAGCACGTACCTCCACCACGGCGCAGCGGCCTCGGCGGCGGAGCAGGTGGCTGCCGGGCAATACGCGGAGAGCAAGCCGCGCGCCATCATGTTCGTCAACAAGCGCCCTGTCGAGATCATCCCCCAGGAGGAGAATGTGCTCGAGGTGCTGGAGCGGGAGGGCATTCACGTACCCAAGTTCTGCTACCACCCGATCCTCTCCGTCGCCGGTAACTGCCGCATGTGCATGGTGCAGGTGGACGGCACACAGAACATCGTCGTGGCGTGCTCGACCGTCGCGTTGCCTGGCATGTCCATCATCACAGACAGCCGCCTCGTCCGCGACGCGCGTGAGGGCAACGTGGAGCTGATCTTGATCAACCACCCCAACGACTGCCCGATCTGCGAGCAGGCCACTAACTGCGACCTGCAGAACGTTAGCATGAACTACGGCTCCGACATCCCGCGCTACCGCGAGGACAAGCAGGCTGTGGAGGACTTCTATTTCGATCCGCAGACCCGCGTCGTGCTGAACCGCTGCATTCACTGCACCCGCTGCATCCGCTTCCTGAACGAGCACGCGCAGGACTTCAACCTCGGTCACATCGGCCGCGGCGGCCTCAGCGAGATCTCAACCTTTCTGGACGAGCTCGAGGTGAAGACGGACAACAACATGCCAGTCTCGCAACTCTGCCCCGTCGGCAAACTCTACATGGGTGACGCGGACGAGAACAACGACATCCTGCGCGAGCTGGAGGCGGCCGAGGCAACCGCGTGAGGCGTGAAGGTCGGCGAGTGAGTAAAACAAAGGAAAAGAAAGCGGCGAAGCGAGTGCGGTGTGGGTGGTGCGCAAGACGTGGCCTGCACGCTTTCCCCACGCTCTCTGTCTGCTCGATCCTTCTTGCGCGCGTCTTTGCTGTGTGCCTCGCTCGTCTCCTCTGCGCCCATTGCTTGTCGTCTGCATCCATCGCACCGCTCTTGCATGCCTGAGGGAGGGGGCGGCATCCGTGTGTGGAAGCGGTGGCGTGCGCACGCGCCTGCTCACACGTCTTTCCGGTGCTGTTTCTTCTTTTTCTTGATCGACTCTGTCGTCCTCAGCCCTGACGTCTCAGCCGATACGTCAGCATGTGCTTCTCTCTATGGTGTGTGTGTGTGTGTTGAGCATGGATATCGCGATATAGCACTTAGTCTAGTTATGCTCATGCGTGGGTGCAGAGGAGTGGACGTGGAAGGGCAGCGAACGGAAGAGGACGTGTGCGGTGCTGCGTGTGACATGGGTTGGTCAGGGTACTCGGACGCGCGCTTGCGTCGTAGAGCTGCACCCGACGCGTGTGTGTATATGTGAGTGCTGTTCATACCGCTCAGGTACACGACTTGGCTCGGTGCTGTCCCCCCCCCCTCCACCCTCCTCCCCTGCTCGCACGTCCTTCCTCTTCATGTCGCTCATTCACGTCTCCCGTCACTCACCCCGTCTTTCTTGTGTTCGACACGAAGCGCGCTGCTTCCATTCGATGCGACAGCTTTGAGAAGAGAGCTCAAAGGAAGGCCGCAAAGAGCACCGGTGCTGCGTCGAAGGCGCGCGGCTGCACACCAGTCTTTGCTCTCTCTCAAGTTTCCTCAGCATTGGGATGGTGGGGAGGGGGGGGGGGGGAAGGCCACGGCGGGGATGAGGTGGGCGGGCTTTGGTCTCATGGTGCGTAGCGGTGAAAGAGGAGGGAAGGAGGCGAATAAGAAGAGGCGTTGTTGGCATCTCTTGCGATGAGGTGCACAAACGGGCATGCGTCGCGGCCCGCTGCCGTCACGTGCCACCCTCATCGCGCAAGCGATCTTCCGCGTGTCTCCCTTCACTCTTTTCTTTCCCCACTTCCTGCCGCACTCGCGATTCGACCACACACACACACACACACACAAACACACACACACGCAATCCTGCTCGTACTCGCGCGCTAGGCCGGACCTTGTCCATCTCGTCTGCATGTCCGCAACTACGTGCGTGTGGAGTCACACGGAGTGGACGCCGTACGAGGTCTTGCAGGTGGCGCCCTCGGCGTCGATCAGCGAGATTCGAACCGCCTTCCGTCGCATGGCGCTGCACACGCACCCCGACAAGGCCGCCGCCGTCAGCGGGTCGCCCACCATCAGCTTCCACGCGGTCAAGGAGGCATCCGAGGTGCTACTGGACCCGTACTTGCGCGCCGCCTACGATGCTGCGCGCTCACACGCCCTGGTGCGCGAGGTGGGCGTGGTGAGCGACACGTACTCTCTCGCTGACGACTTCGTCCGCGTGGAGGAGGCGGATGGGGAGCTGCTCGCTGGCGGGCAGGGGGCGGTCCACGTGTACAGGTGCGAGTGCCGATGCGGTGGCGTGTATGAGGTAGTGCTGTTCCCCGAAGACAGCAGCGTCGGGGCGGCGCCTTCATACGCGCCACGCACGCTGCGCTGTGAGTGCGACTCGTGCTCGCTTGTCGTCGAGGTGGTGGTGGCGGCGGGGTGACCTGTGTCTCGCGTATGTGTGCGTGTGCGCCGGCACTATTCCAACTACCATACGCGCTTTGAGCTGACTGCAGCGTTGACTGCTGTGGTCAGTTTCCCCACTAACTCCGGATGGACACCTACCTCTCAGCGAAACGAGATGAGACGGCGCACCGTCTTGCAACGCGTGTCTGTGTGTGTGTCCCATCACTCACGCACGATAGAAAACAAGCAGCACTCCATCGACCTTCTTGCTAAGCGCTGCTCCCGCCTCGCCGCCCCACCCCTCCTGCAAGCCACAAACATCTCTCTGACTCGCCCCTCGTCTTGAGCACATCACGCCGGTCCTTCCCTCCCACACACACACACACACACATACACGCACACACACACGCACACACACACACACACACACACGCACACACACACGCACACACACGCACACTCGCAACGCAGCAGCCCTCCCACCCGCGCCTGCCCACGGCGTTGCACTTTTTGGGCTCACAACGAAGCGAGTACGTGTGCGCCATAGCAGTCGACGCACACAGACACGCACACACACACACACACAGAGACACACGCACAACACCTGACCCCCCCCCCTCCCCTCCCCATCCAACCCAAAACACACACGCGCCCAAGACAAAGCCGATCCCNCACACACACACACACACTCGCACACTCGCAACGCAGCAGCCCTCCCACCCGCGCCTGCCCACGGCGTTGCACTTTTTGGGCTCACAACGAAGCGAGTACGCGTGCGCCATAGCAGTCGACGCACACACGCACGCACACGCACAACACCTGACCCCCCCTCCCCTCCCCATCCAACCCAAAACACACACGCGCCCAAGACAACGCCGATCCCACCGTAAAAAAAAAATCAGGTGCGAGCGCGCGGGGCCGGGCTCTCTCCCCTCTCCCCCCGCCGCGCTGAATGAGACATAAGCTGACGGGCTGGTCCGTGTGCCAATCGCAGCGCGCAGTAGCAGCGCTGCAGGCCGCGACCAGGCACCCGCGGCAGGGCTCACTCAGTGTCGCCGGCGACACCCACGCGCCGAGCGTGCAGCTCGATCACGTGTTGGCGGTTGTGCATCGACGCGATGCGGCGCGGAGCTCTTTGCCGCGGGCGCACGCGGCGGTCGTGGCCCCTGTCGGCGCCTCAAGCACGATGACCTCCACAGCATACCGACGCGTTCCGTCACCGACGGTGAGCGTGTCGCTCATCCGCGCTTTTTCCAGCGGCAGCGGCGGCGAGGCCGCATCGGCGGTGCAGAACGGCGATGCCGACGACGACGACTACCTTCAGGCCTACGAGGACCTCCTGCTGAACGCCGTGTCTGGTGGCGGGGAGGATGGGTTTGGCGATGCGGCGGACTCCAGCGGGGACAGCCCGGCGGTGAATCCTGCTGTGGACGGGGAAGTGAATGCCGGCCTGCTCGACTTTATGTCCGAAGCGGACGCGGCGCGGTCAGCAGTTGATGTCCTTGTCGACGACGCACTCGCGCTGCTGCCCGACGATGGCGCGCCCGTGCTGCTCACCGACCTCGGCCGCTCGCTCGACACGGAGACGGTGTGCGACCTGTTCGGGTCGGTGCGCGCGTTTGTGCAGCTCTACCCGAAGCGCTTCGCCTGCGCGCAGGACCCGGCGACCGGCCGCTGGCGCGTCTCGCGCACCCGCCATGCACCTGGCACGGCAGCGGCAGCAGAGGCCAAGGCGGCGGCAGAGGCGGCACGCGATGCCGCGGCCACGGCAACGATCGCGGGTCTGGATGTCACGGCAATGGCGCTTGAGGAAGACTTGAGGAACGTGCACGGACCCCACTCCACGTTAGGGGCGCCGCAGCGGCACGGCGGCGGGCAAAGTGGTGGCAGCGAGGGCACGGCGACGCCACCGCGGCGCCCACCCACGCGGCGTCGGCTGATGCCCGCAGCGGCCCCAGGCGCTCCGACGGCGAGCCACGCGTGGTGGCCGGTCATTGCCGACCACCTCCCCGCAAACGGCAGCCCCGTCGCGATTGCGGCGCTGCGTG
Organism: Zelonia costaricensis; assembly: GCA_030849075.1. Lineage (NCBI taxonomy): Eukaryota > Euglenozoa > Kinetoplastea > Trypanosomatida > Trypanosomatidae > Zelonia > Zelonia costaricensis. The sequence continues at coordinate 3,270 of JASAOO010003085.1, read as the reverse complement.
CGTCGCTGCCGGCACACATTGCCGAGGCGCTTCACGACGGCGGCGTCGGGCTCGCGCGGTGCTTCAAGCGCGACTTCGACGTGGCCAGGCGCAGCGTCGCCCTCACGGCGGATGCCTCGGCGCTGCTGCGAGTGGAGGGGACCGCGACGGAGCCGGAGGAGACGGCGGCATCGACAGGCGTGCCGCTGTGGTACCCGGGGCGCAGCACCTTCGTGAGCGTCACGTCCGCGACGCCGCAGGAGCGGACGGAGCTGGCCGTGGCGGAGTTCTCCGCGGAGGCCTCGGAGCTCGGCGACGGCGCGTACGTGATGGCGCCGCCGGACTACGACGCGTCCGGCGATGCGACGCCGTGGCTCGTCTCCCTGCGGCTCGACGAAGCCGGCGGCGGTGGCGAAGCCGGCGAGCCGCACCCTGTAGCGGCGGCAGAGGTCACGGAGGAGGAGGACGGGGACTTCGAGGCTGCCGCCGCGGCGCTGGCCTCGGCGACGGGAATGGAAGAGGTCGCCTACGACGGGCTGGACGCTGGTGTGGGTGATGCAGCGCGCAGGCCCGGCGCCGTCCTCACCGTGTCGGACCTCAACCTGGATCGCCTGCGCACGGCACCGGTGGTGCCCATGTCGAAGAAGGCGCGCATGGCAATGGACGGTACGGGCTCGGCGGCAGCAGTGCGACCCCCGCGGCCCTCGACGCCGGCGGAGTGGCTCGCGCTGCACACGGCAATGGCGGAGGCGCGGGGCTGGCTGACGCCGATGCAGATGCTGGACTACCTCGTCGAATGTGTGCCCACGTTCTTCATTCCAGTTGACGAGCTGCGCGCCTCGGACGCGCTCCTGAAGCTCATCGGCCCCCGCACGAGTATGCGGACACTGGTGTGTCGCGTGTACATGTACTATGTGGAGTGCGATGCGGACACGACGCAAGTGCGGCTCGCCGCGTCCGTGACACACGAGCAGCGCGGGGCGGCCAACGAGCACTACGCCGCGTGGGACCCCGAGAAGGTGGAGGCCGCGTCGCACGATGCCGGTGGCGCGGCGACGCTTGCAAAGCGGCCCGGCGGCGGTAGCACGCTCAAGGCCACCGCGGCCACGCGGGCGTTTCCCGTCTTGAAGGTGCAGCGGCCCATAAAGAGCCGCCTCCCCGTTCGCGTCTTCAAGCGCAAGAGGCCCACACCAGCCGCCACGACAACGGCAGTCGGTGCCCCGGCAGAGACGGAAGGCGCCGCCCCAGCCCCTGGCGAGGCTGCCGCTGCACCCCCCTCCTCCGCAGCGCTGACGCACTTCACCACGGCCAAGGCGAGGCCGTCACCAGCCACCACCCTGCTGCAACGCAGCAGCAGCGCCACCATCGCTCTCGACTCTGTCTCACCGAGCGAGATTGGGTACCCCTTCCTCGCTCTCGCCACGCAGCCGGTCGCGGCGTGGCCGTGGTGGGCGCAGCTCGTGTGCGTGCTGCCCTTCGACGCCTATGTGCCGCTCGATCACATCGGCGTCTTCTACTGCCCCGGCCTCGGCGACTCGGAGCGGCACCGCGTGTGGTGTGCCGGCGACGCCACCCCACCCACGTCGGCCAAGGACAGCACCACACCCATCCCGCTGTCCATGCTCCAGTCGCCCTCTGCGACACCGCCGCGGGCAGTGCGGCTGCGGCCCTTCTGGCTTGCCCCCGGCTGCACGGCCGAGTTGGAGAATGCGCTGCTGCCCGCCGCGCTTGTACGGCAGCTGCGGCCGACGTGGGTGCCGGTGCCCCGCGTGCTCGCCCGGTTGACGGCGGAGGACAGAGAGGCCTGCACCGCTGCTGCACTACGCCGCCCACAGGCCGCGCGCCTCACGGCGGAGGGGGCGGTGGTGGCACTGCTGCGCGACGGCGGGCGCGGCTGCTGGGTGGATGGGGAGGGCGCGAGGGTGCGCCGCTACGCCGCTGCCAGTGACTTGGACGACAACTTTCACCTCGCCCTCTCGCTGCTTTACGGCTTCAGTTCTGCGCGGACGTGGGAGCCGCTCACGGCAGTGCTGGACCGCGCGGCGGAGCACGTGCGTCCCCTGCTTGACCACCCCCGTGCCCCTCCGCCGGCCTCGCCAGACGCCGTCGGCTTACTTGGGATGCTCCGGCACGCCCCCCCTGCTGAGGTCCACGCCTACCTCATGCGACACGCGCAGTGGATCGAGGTGAAAGTGGAGGGCGGCGATGTCAAGAAGGTGGGCGAGCCACAACTGCGGCAGCTGCTGCTGCGCCGACGTGCGGCGCTGGTGTCATTGTGAAGAAGCGGACAGAGGACGTTGCCATCCTGCCGGCACGCATTTCTGACCTCCGCTCCCCCTCCTGCTGCCGTCCGACGCCGCTTCCACCTCCGCCGCGGAGCTGCCGCAATGCCTCCCGTGCGCGTCGGTGCGCTTCGCCGTCACTCCTCACAGAGACCGGAGGTGCGGGCCTCATGTGAGAGGCCCCGCTTCTCACTCCACTTCCAAACAGAAACGGAAACCTCTCCACATTAGTTTTGCACCGCGAAAGACGCGCAACCCCGGCGGCCCCGGGAGCTGGCCGAATTCATCAGCTCGAGCCGCGCGCGCGCGCGAGTTCTTCCTTCTCGGTGGGGCACGTACAGCACTCGGATACGTCACTTCGAAGCTCCCGGGTGCGGTCTCCATAGCCGCCAAGCAATGACCTCGCCCATCTGGCCTCCCGGCTTCCCTTCTGCATTGGCACTTCCTCAACTCTCTCAACTCAAACACGTCCACTCCGCTCTTCGATGCCGCCTTCTCTTCGCGCCCCTTCGCCACCTCACGCACGCCCCTCCCTGTCGACGCAGCAGTCGCTTCCCGCCACAAGTCCTGCGTCCTGCACGTTTGGTGTACTCGACTTCCTCCCCTGGATCAGCTCAGCTCGACGCGTCACAACGCAAGCTCGACTTGAACGGGATCGCAGACGAGAAGCCACCGTCAAACGCAACTGCTCCTCCCGCCAAAAAAAACAAACCTACAAGAAGAGAAGCTTCAGACACCTTTCGCGAACCCCAACGACCGCTTCCCCCCACACACGCTCGTGTCCACGCATACACACAGGCAACGCGTTCCTCTTGCACAGTTACCACCGCCGTACAGCAGCAAGCGACCACGCGTCTCCAGCAGGAGCCACAATAGCGACGAAAAAAAACAGAAACACATCCCAGAGAGCCCTAACGTCTCCTCGAAGCCGACAGTTTCTCTTGTTCCACCACTCAGTCAGCGCCAGCATAGCAAGATGAGCGCGAAGGCGAACGGCAGCGACGACGCC
>JASAOO010003084.1:0-21121 GCA_030849075.1 Zelonia costaricensis | reverse complement strand
ATCTACTCACGGTTGTTCGTCGCGACCTGCTGTTCATCTAGTTCGCACACCCACACACACACTCACGCCGCACCCGCACACCTGCTCGCCCCATTTATAAGAAGCCGCGCAACTCCGCCCCCCCCCTCCCCTTGACGCATCCCTAACCCACACGCACACACCCTCTTTTTTTCTCCACAACATCTTTGGATTTCGCCCACCACCACCCACCACACCCCCACACACACACACTCACGCCGTACCTCCGATTGGTGCTCACTCGTGCGTGTAACGCGGAGCGAGGGAGCGGCAGCGCGATAGAAGCGAGTGTGCCCTTCAGTCCGCCGCCTCTTCCCTTTGTGCTCTCTGTGTATTTCACACCTTTTCCTCCTCGTCCCCTGCGCCCTCTTTCTTGTCTTCTCGATTGTGCTTTTTTTTTTCTGTGTGTGTGTGTAGTCATCGTTGTTGCCGTTGTTCGCCTTCTGCCTTGTCCCCTCACGGCGCGTTTACGCCCCTCTTCTCGCTCTTTCTTCCCCCCTCCACACACACACACACACACACGTCCAAGTCGCTGACGCGATGCCGCCGCGATCGCGCGGCACTGCAGCGGCATCGCCCTGCTCGCCCTCCACCAGCACCGCGGCCGTGAGCTCGCCGACGATGGCGATGTCGAGCTCTGGGCTGCACTCGAGCGGTTCGGCAGCACCAACCTCGTCTACGTCAGCAAGGCGGTCAATGCGCTTTCCCCGCGGCGGCGGTGCTGGTGGTGGTGCAGCCGTGGCTGCCTACACTTCCGGGGCCGCAGCTTCGAGCTCGTCGCAGCAGTCGTCAAGGCAGTTTCCCACATCCCGACGCTCCGGCGGTGGTCGTGCAGGGGGAAGTGACAAGACGCCAATCATGTCCGCCTCCCCATCGGCATCCTCGCTTCTCCAAGCAGGCGGGCGGGCACAGCAGCAGCAGCAGCAGCGACGGCAGCAAGAACGCCGGCTCAGACAGGCACCACACGGGGCCCACGCTCGCCACCCGCGTGGCCGCGGCGGCCGCAAGCCATTTTCTTCACAGGACAACGCGGCGGGGGCCGAGGAGCCGACCCCGACGTCGCCCACCGAGGCGGCCCCCCCTCTCCCTGCCGCAGCGGTCCCCGTGCCGCACTCCTCACGTCGCCATCGACGCCGCGCGCGGCGGACCAGCTCGGGCCCACGCGAAAACGCTCACAACGAGAGTTACACGAGTGCCACCGCGAGCTCCAACAGCCACGACGACGACCACCGCCATCACCACGAGACGGCGGACAGCACCGTCGCCACAAACTCCACCGCTGCACCAGCAGCAGCGACGGCATCCGCAGAGAAGCGAAGCGGCCGCCGCTCCGCTGATGACAATGAGGAAGACGCCAGCGCGGCGTGGGTTGTGTCGGTGGAGCAGCCGCCAGTGGCGGTAGCACTGCGCGCGGGCAACAGCACGGGCAGGCAGCCACCCGCCCCACGACAGCAGTCACAAACGCAGCAGCAGCAGCAGCAGCAGCGACGTGGTCGTGGTGGACGTGTCATCACGAGCACCAGCGAGGTGTCCCCGGGCGCGGACGAGGAAGGGACACCCGCAGCCGTAACCGCGGTGCCGACCCCCGCGCGAGGCGCCCACACGGCGACGCACGACGTATCCGAAGCTCAGCAGAGCGAAGGTGTGTTGTCGGGGCGCGTCGCGGCGGCCTCGCTGCGCACGGCCCAGGCCACGCACAGCGCGATGGCCACCACCGCATCGCAGCACACCGACACTCGTAACCTGGACGAGGAACAAGAGAGGGCGGCGCCGGCAATGCAGCCGCACTCGACCGCCTCTCCTCCGTCGGCATTCACCCACGCCGCGCGCGCACCCAACGCAGCGGGGGCGACAGCGGCACGACGCCCGGCAGACTCCACCGCCGCCGGCGGGCGCCCGCGGCATCGCCGGCTGAGCCCACCGCTCCCCACCCCCAGCGACGCGGCGGACGCGCCTGCGGCTGCGCGGCGCGCAGCCCGGTCGCAGGACGCAGCCACCTCCACCCCACCCGCCACGGCAGCGGCGGCGTCGCGCAAGTCGGGGCTGGCCCGTACCCGGGCGCAGCCAGCCCCCGCCCCCTTCTTCTCTTCGGTTCCCGTGGGGCAGCAGCAGGTGGAGCAGGGCACCGTCCGGATGCCGGAACGGCGCGCTGCGCATGGGACGCTGTCTCCTGGTGGGGGCGCTGGCTCGGGTATGCCGCCGCCCATCACCGCCTCTGTCCTCGGCCTCCCACCAGCTGCGCTCGTAGCATCAGCAGCAGCGCGAGCAACGCCGCCCGTGTCGCCACCGCTGACGGCCGTGTGTGTGCCGGTCGCCGACCCCTGCGTGGTGGTGGCGGCTGCCATGCTGCCCTCCCCTGGTACGCTTCCCGTCTCCCTCTCCGCCATCCACACGGTTGTTGCGCCGTCATGGACGCACCAGCGACCCCAGTCGGAGGAGGATAGGCAGCTCAGCCGGCGTGGTCTGCGCCTCGCCGCGGCGCCCTTCTGCCCAGGCGGCGGGGGCTTCATGGCCTCCGCCGCAGCCGCAGCCCTCGCCGCGGCCTCGCTGCCACCCGTCAGCCCGCCATGCACGACTGGGGCCACGACGACGCCGTCCACAGGAACCACGACCGGTGCGGTGGTGGCAAGCAGCGATTTCACATTGGCCACCGGCGCAGCAACGCGAAGGACGGCGGTGTCGACATCGCCGGCAGCGACGACGCCGCAGTCGCAGTACGTCGAGAACCGCAGCAGAACGCCGGCCCGGTCGCCGCCACGCAGCGGCAGCGTCGCCGTCGTGGGACGCGTGAGTGTCGGCGGTGATGAGCGGGTGTTGGGCGCCTGCGCCGCGCCGTCGCACCACTCCTCCCCGCCCTCCTCCTCTCTGGTGCGCGACGACACGGACGGCGACGACGTGACGAGCACGGCGACGAGCCCTTCCGTGCCGCTCCTGTCCAGCTGGGGCGGTGCGGCGGGCGGCAGTGCCGCGTTTGTGCTGCACCGTAGCGCCGCGGCGGCAGACGCCACGTTGCTGCACGCGGGTCGTCCCGCCACGGCGCCGGCGCTGCGGCGGACGGCGCTGACGGTCACGAACACCGCGACCGGCGCACGCATGTCGCCGGCGACTGCAGCGGTGGCGTCGACGTCGTCACCGCACGCGATGTGGGGCAGCGCCGGTGGTGGCGCAGTGCCCGACGCGGACCCGAGCAGCGGCGGCCACCCCCTGCCCACCGCAGGCGATCTGAGCGGCTCGACGGCGGCGTCTGTCGGTGCGGGCCGCAACGGCGTTCGTGGGGCGGGGCCGCACGCGGCCTCCTCGACGACATCATCCCACGCCCACTCCACGGGCACGCTGCACGGGGCGGCAGTGTTGCAGGCGTTCCCCGAGGCGCCGTACCCCGCCATCACGCGCTCCGTGGAGCTGCAGCACCCGCACCACGAGCGGCAGCAAGCACCGCCGCCTGAATCGCCGCCGCTGACCACCCGCACCATCCTCGCCGCCTTCTCACCGGCGGCCCTCACCTCAGCCTCCTCGTCGGGTGTCCTCGTGCCCGGCGCTGGAGGCGCGGCCGTGGCGCAGAGTGCGTCCAGCAGCGTGGGCAGTCCCCACCTGAGCCTGCAAGGCTCCCTCTCCTTCGCGCGCTCGCCGCAGCAGGCACTGCCGCAGCTGCAGCAGCAGCAGCACCCACTGCACGTCCAACGAGCCCAGCGCAGTCCGCCGATGCTGAGCGAGAGCGACGTTGACCAGGTGCGGCACAACCGCGTCGCCGTGTCAGACGTGATCGCGCGGAACGAGGGCACGCTGGTGGACACGCTCTTCGCGGATGTGAACATGATCGAGGAGGAGGACGAGAGCGAGATGGAGGACGACGAATACGGAGCGGACGGCTTCGACAACGCGGACGACGACACGGGCAGCGGTGGCGGCCACCCGTGGCCGGTGCAGCCCGGCTCTGCCACGATCGCCTCCGGCAGCGTCTCCCCCTTTGCCGCCTCACCCGCCGACCCAACACGCCCGCCTCTCAAGGCTCTCCAGCCCCCGTCGCACGTTGTCCGCCGCGGCGCCGGGGCGACGATCAGCGTCTCCCACGCAAGAACAGCAACCCCGACCACTGCCACCGCCGCCGCCCCCCACCGCGGACGCCCCCGTGACGGCAGTGCGCCACCGCCGGAGTTCGGTGGGGGGTACTGGTACCCGGCCACGCCGTGGGGGCCGCCAGGCGACGGTGCTGCTGCAGGTGGCGCAGGCACGCGCCGCGGTGCCAGTCGCGGCGGCAGCGGCGCGCGGCCTCGCGTGGCGGCCGCCGTCACCGCGGGCCTCAGCGGCAGCGGCAGCGGCGGCGGGTGGTCGGCGGCGGCCTCCCCCACTCACCGGCACCGCACCTTCTCCGCGAGTTGCGCCAGCGTGGCCTCGACGGTCTCTCTGATCGACCCCAAGCAGCCCTTCGTGGGCAGCCGCGGCGGTGCTGCAGGTGGTGGGGGTGGTGGCATCAGCGGTGGGGCGGCGGGCAACGGCGGTGTGGCCGCATACGGCGGGGCGGCGTATGGGGAGATGAGGGAGGACGAGGAGGAGTGGGAGATGAACAGCAGTGCGTACGCGGACAGCCTCGACGAGCAGCAGATCCAGTGGATCGAGGAGCAGCTCCGCGCCACGGAGAACCCGGCCGGCTTCTTCTAAGTTGAACCCGTGCATCTTCTTTTTCCTTTCTTTTCTGCTGCTGCTGTTCTTCATATAACCGCCCCCTCACACACACACCATTCTCAGCGGCGCCGCTCGTTCGCATTCGCTCTTGGTGGGGTCGATGTGCACGAGTTCACAGCACTCACTCACTCACTCGCACCTCCGCCGCCGCCGCGGTCCCTCTGTGCTTCTTCACCGGTCCTGTCTTGTGTGTGTCTCCGTTCCTCATCACATTCCCCCCCTCCCCCTCACCACGCCGACATCCTTCCATCCCCTCCCTCTCTCTTTCTCCATGCCTTTACAGCGCGCCGACGCGCACTCCGCCCTTCTTCTTCTCCGGTTCCCCTTCCTCGACCCGAACCGGGCCCAGCTCAGCCCCCCACCCACCCACCCACCCTTCTCGGCCTGTTACCTCCCACCCCCTCCCCACCCCACACCACACCCCCACCCACCCCATCTCGTCTGTGTTCGCTCCTCTCTCCTGTCGGCGAGTGCACGTGTGTGTGTGTGTGTGCGTCAGCCCTTGTGTGATGGACGTGCCAGCAGCGCCGTCCCGTCCTCTCTTCCTCTACGTCGCACTGCCCGCTCCCCCCTCTGCCCTCCGCCTCAAGGCCCCTTCCCGCCCCCCCCCCCCTCCCCCGCATGAAGCTACGGGAAAGGCCTAGAGCTACGAAGTGTTGATGCGTGCGTCTGAGTGTGTGTGTGTCTTGGTATACGTAAGTTTGTGTGGATACTGGAGTAGGCCAGGGAGAACGGGAGTGCCGCGCGGAGGGGGGTTGGGGAGCGCGGCTGCGTGTGGTGAGCAGGAGGTGGAGCTATGGGAGGGGAGCGGAATGCATGCGGCGGTGTTTGCGTCCATCCATCTCGCCTCCACAGCTCCACTTCTGGGCCTCCCTCAGCGTGCCGCCGCCTACACCACATCCCCCCTCCATCCCCATCAGTCTACCCCTCTCGCGAGTTCCCCTCGTCGGCATGGAGTCCCACGCGGGGGGGGGGGGGTGTAATGCCGCTGTGTCGCGCCCTCCCCCTTCTCCGTCCCTTCTTTGTTTTTCGTTTTCTGTAGCACTCCTTCCTCGGTTTGCTTTCGTCCTCCTGCGTGTGTGTGTGTTGTTAGTTTAGCTCTCTGCCTTGGCTTCCTCACCCAATTCCCTCCTTTCTCGATTCTCGTGACTCCGGTTCTCAATCGGACGAAGAGATGATGACGGCGGTGGTGGTGGCGGTTGCGGTGAAGGCCCCTTTTTGGGGGGAAGGGGAACGGCGACCAGTCCACACCTGCGCAGGCAGACACCCACACACGTCCTGCTGCGTGGCTGCGTTGTCTCGCTGCTCTTGTTCCTCTCCGCGACCTTGCCTCGCCCTTCCTTCCCCCCCCCCCTCCTGCTGAACCTCAATCCTGTCTCCCTCCCAGACCTCAGCATCACCCTTCTTCCTCTTCCTCTTCGGACTCCTCTGCCTTCCACGCCAGCGACGCGATAAGCACCGCACGACAAGCACGAAACAGCGACGAAGAAGTGCGCGGAAGAGCCTCCGCCGCGACTGAGGCTGTGCACTCTTGACGACCGTCCGGAAAAGGGATGCGCTGCTTCCGCCTATACACACAAACGCACACACACACACACACAGCCGCAGGCACATATCTACGCGTGTGCGCCCGTTCAGTTTCACCCTGTGTGTGTGTGTATGTGCACGTGTACGCCTGTAGCACGTCCACGCCACAGCCCCTCCTATGCCCGTCTCGCTCGCAACGCTCCCCCCCCCCTCTCTTCCCTCCCAACGGTCTCCCTCACACACACACAAACGTAGCGAGTGGCACAGTTCAGAACACGTGTGTGGCGTTCAGAAGTCGTGGCGCAGGTGTTAGACACGCAGAGGCAGTTGAGAAACAAGCTGCCCACACACACAGACACACAGACACACACACAAGCGCACGCAACGCGTCCTGTGGCCCTGCATAGAGCACGCACTAACTTAGACTACCCTGGCGCGCCGTCTGCACATTTTTCTCTTGTCTTCTCCACACCTCCCGTAGCGTGACACACACGTACACACGCGCGCAGGCTCATGCAGGACGAAGGCGCGTACGAAGGCAGCAGCGGGGAGTGGAGCGGAGAGGAGGAGGAGGAGGCGACGTCGCAGCCGGGGCGCTACGCCGAGGATGAAGGTGATGAAGACGGCGCGGATGAAACCTCTGGCACGACCTCCGCCTCCGCGCCCCCCACCCGGCCCGTCTTCCGCATCGTCTCCACCGCCGCGCTGGCCGACTGGGTGCGTCGACGTCACCAGATCGACGTCGGCGGGTCCGGTAGTGCGGTGTGGAGCGTCAGCAGCGCGAAGCACGGCAACGGAGTGCGGCACCTCATGCGGTGCCACGACCTCAGCACGTTCTGGCAGTCCGACGGCGTTCTGCCGCATGTGATTCGGGTGCAGCTCGGACAGCTGACGGCATTGGAGGCTGTCGCCGTGTACGTTAACAGTGCGGTGGACCAGAGCTACTCGCCGCGCGTGATTCGCGTGAAGGCCGGCACGCACGAGGGCGACATGGTCGAGGTGGCCAAGGCCGACATCGGGGCCGGGCAGGAGTGCGGCTGGGTCGTGGTGCAGTTCGGCGAGACCAGCGGCGATGCAGCGGTCGGCAACGAAGAGGAGGAGGAGGAGGACGGAGAAGACGACGACGATGCGAACAGCGACGCGATGGCCGCCGACGATGACGAGCGGGCGCGGCGCCGCGTTCGCGACGCACGCATTTGCGATGCGGCCGCGTCGTCCACGTCGGTGCCGGCGCCGGCTGCGGCTCCGCTCCCCTACTACGCCGTGGCAGCCGCGCTAGGTCACGCCGCTCCCCCCGCCCCGAGCTCCGCATCCCCCGCCTTCGTGGCCTCCGCTCCCCCGCAGGCCTCCGCGACGGCCATGGGGGCCGTCGGCAGCCACAACAACCCGGCCGATCGCTGGCTGTGGTGCACGCTGGTGGACATCTGCATCTGCGAAAACCAGTTCAACGGCCGTGACTGCCACCTGCGCGGGATTCGACTGATGGGGCCGCGGTACGAGGAGCTGGAGCGGGTGTGTAACACCGCCACTTGCGCGCACACGCCGCCGCGGTCGCGCCGCTCACGGCGCCGTCTGCGCGTCGGCAACAGCGGTGGCGGCGGTGGTGTGGCCCGTGGCGAGGGTTTGGGCTTGATGACAGAAGACGCACAGCTCCGATGACGGGAAGAGCGGGAAGGGGATTTGCTTGCTTGCGTCTGTCTGTGCGTGTGTATTGTGTGTGTGTACGTGTGTCGACACCGGCTGAATGCAGCTTTCGCTCACTTGCCGCGAACCCCCTCGCCGTCTCCCACGGGGCTCCCTTGCTCTCCGCATCCGCCCCTCCCCCTCCCCTCCCCCCCCCTCACTTGGTGCTTTGCGTGCCACGGCTCTGTCGTGCCATGCCGCTTCGTGCCAACTCACACACACACACACACCAAAGCAGAAAAAGAAGACATTGAGTTTCAGCTGCCTCAATTGTGGCTCTGGTGCGGCTGGCTGCGTTGCGCTCACGGCGTCACGGCGCGCTACTGCGCTCCAGCAGCTGCCCTGCGCGCACTCCTCCACTGCCCGCCGCCTTCCCTCCTTACCCCGCTGTCCACCCGCTCCTCACCTTCTCGCCTCGCCTCTCCCTTTCTTTCTTGTCTGTTGTGTGCGCGCCGTTTGGGTCGCACAGCCACGCCGCCCCTCTCCCACGAGTCCTCTCACCCCGCACACCCAAGCGCATATTAAAGCACGTAACTCCGCTAAGCGTGCCGCTCCGTAACGACTGCCGCCCCTCCCCCTCCACCCCCCCCCCAACACACACACACAAGAGTGCAGTCATGCCTTTGTTGAAGACCATGTCGCTGTGTCGGCTCCGTGGCGCCGACACGTGCCCTGCACATCGACGTGCGCGCAGTCCCGTTCTTCTCCTCCTCGCCCTGCTCGCGGTCTGGACGATAGTGCCCACGCCGGTTTACGGCTTTGTGTACATCACCACGCCGAGCTCGGCGCAGCTGCCGGCGGCCTACGCGGCGGCGCACCCAACCCAGCACCCGACACTGGGTCTCTTCGACGCATGCACCGCGCAGACGAAGGACACGGTGAACCAGATGGTGCTGACGGTGCGCGGCAACATCTCCGTCCTGCTGGCGACCGCGGCGGGGACCAACACGCTGTACCTCGGCGGCTACTACGACCCCACGGCGAACCAGTGGTTCTGGAGCGATGGGCGGTACAGCACGTACGCCTTCGCCACCGGTGTCGCGGGGACGCCAGTGGCGGACATGTCGGTCGCTTGGGCGACTGGCTACCCGGCGACGGAGACGGCTGGGGTGATCGGGTCGCTGCGGTACGTCGTCTACGACGGCACGGTGCAGAAGTTGAAGAACGTTGCCGGCACCGCAGCGTTGAATGGCGTCGCGTGCGAGTCGGGTGACGCCGTGGTCAACTCGGAGAAGAAGGGCTTCCCGTGGTGGGCCATTCTCATCATCGTGCTCGCCGTCGTCGTCATCGCCGTCGTGGTGGTGGTGGTCGTCGTCTGCTGCTGCTGCAGGAAGAAGGAGTCGTACAACGACGCCGACGACGAGGACAGCAGCGCCTTCACCTCGCGCAGCGGCTCTTTCGTTTCGGGCAGCACGAGCCGCGCCACCTCGTCGTGGGCGTCGGCGTCGTCGTCGTCGTACGCGGACACCCAGGCCACCTCCACAGCCTCATCCTCCTTCTCCAGCCACGGCAAGACCCGCACGGAGGGTTCCTCCTTCGCCTCGGGCACGTCCGACAGCAACCCCTGGTCATTTGCGTCCTCGGGCGTCAGCAGTAGCGCCGCAACGAGCCGCACCAGCCCGAGCCGCTCCACCGCGACGTCCTCCGCCGCCTCTAGCAGCCGCGCCACGAGCCGGACAGGCGGTAGCTCCGCCGCGACAAGCACGAACGGGTCGGGCGGCTCATCGTCCACCGACGGCACCCGCTCCGCGGCGAGCTCACGCTAGGACATCGCCCACACCGCACGCACGCATGTGTGTGTGTGTGTGTAGGGCTGGGCGTGCGTGGTAGCCTACGTCCCCTTACCTTGTCGTTCGCTTTTTTTCCTTCTTGCTCTTCCCCTCCCTCGCTCATCCTGTGCGCTTCCCGCACGGGCGTGAATCGCGCCCGGAGGCGCGATTGGCGCGCACGCACCGCCGTGTGTGTGTGCGTGTGTGTGTGTGTGTGTGTGTGTGTGTGTGTGTGTGTGTATGTGAGCGGATGTGCGATTGTGCGATTGTGTTCATGTGTTTATGCGTTTGTGTGTGTGTGTGTGTCTAGTGACGCCGCCTTTTTTCGCTTTCCTCTTCTCCTTCCCCTCATTGCTCATCCCCACCCGCCCCCCCCCCCCACCCCTCCCTCCCTCCTCCTCGTGACGGAACCCACCGCCCCGTCTCACCACGTCTACTGGCGCCCCCCCCCACCTCCCCTTGTTTCTCCTCCTCCACCACAATCGCCATCGCACTCGCCACCTCGCACTTTCGCGATTCGAGGCAGAGCCACGGCACCTGCGCTGACCGCCATCGGGCGTACATGCGTTGACGTGATGTGTGTGTACGTGCGCATGTCTGTTTGTGTGTGCATTCGGCATCCAACAGCGCAGGAGGCGGCGGGGAGGGGGGAGGGGGGAAAGCCAGTCGGAAGTTGGGTTTCGTGTCGTGACCATGTGCGCATTCAACGAGTCCCTTTTTTTCTTTTGCGTGTTTTATTTTTTTTGTTTTTTTGTGTGTGTGGTGGTGGTTTGGTTGTCGTGTGATGTGCTCGCTTTCTTTTTTTGTGTGTGTTCTCTTGCTTCTGCACGTTTCGCTGACTCGCAAACTCCCCTCCCTCCCTCCCTCCCTCCCCACTCCCCTCGTCTTCGGGTCGGGTCGGGTCGGGGGGGGGGGGGGGGCATTGCTGTCCTTTCCCGCTGTTGTGGCTGCCGCTGATGTCGGAAGCGTCAATCATTCCTTCACTTGTTTTTTTGTGTTCTGTTCGAGCTCGACTTTGCTTTCCCGCTCTCTCCGTCACCCCCCTCCCCCCAACTCCTCTCCCCCTTCGCCCCCACGCACGCGGACTTGTGCTTGGTCGTCCTCGTTGTTTGATGTGTCCAACGCGTCGCCTGCCTGCCCGTCCGACCCACCCTCCCTGCGAGGTGTCCGCCCACCCACTCACGCCGCGCTCGCCTCCCTTCCTCCCTCTCCCGCCTCGCGACTCTCTCGCAGTACGCACTCGCCGGTGTGCCGACAGGTGTTGGCCTGTGGCGGGTGTTCGGGAAACAGGGAGACAGCGCGCAGAAAGGAGGCAGCGTGCGCCTGACACACACACACACTAAAACAATCTCGGTAGTAGTTATAGTAGTAGCAGCAGGAGTGCGCGACAACGCGAAGCAAGAAGGCGTGGAGTTGGCGCGGCACCGACTCATCCGCCGCGCGGTGAGGGGGAGTGTGTTGGACTCTTCAGGCCTCCCTACCCCCCCCCACCTTCCTGACGCTGCTCTCGATGGCGCCGCCCCCGTGTGTGTGTGTCCTCTCGTCCATGAACTTCGGCTGCTGCTGCTGCTGTTGCGGCTCGTTTCCCCCTTCCCCATTCTCCCGCTCCTTTCAAGTGCCGCCGCCGCCGTCCCCCCACTCGCCTCGTCCTTCGCCGCTGCTGGTGGCGTTCGGTTGCGTGTGTATGTTTGTTGTGAGTTGCGGCATTTCGTTCTGTTGTCGATCTCCTCGAACTGCGCTTGACCGTGTCTTGGTTTGGATTTGTCGCGGCGCATGTGTGTGTGTGTGAGCACACTTCTCGCTGCATGAGCACCCGTCTCTCCCCTTTACCCCCTCCTCCTCCTCCCTCCTCTGCGCACGAGGATCGCCTCCTTCGCGACAGCAGCAGCCGATCGCTGCGCGACGGGGCTGCGGCACACCGCCGTGGGTGAGGGGAGGCTGCAGAGTGGGACAAGGCGGCGGGATGCAGCAGGAGTGAGATTGGTGGGCAGGAGCGCACTCGAACTGGTTGGGCGAAGTTGTGGGCCCCCCCCCACCCACCCCACCCCTCGGAATGAAGAACGTGTTCGGGGCGGCGGTAAGGTGCGAATGTGGGTGAACGCAGGCGCGCCCTCGCTGTCGGGTTTTCTTTTGGTGGGTTTTTGGCTTCNTCGATGGCGCCGCCCCCGGTTGTGTGTGTGTGTGTGTCCTCTCGTCCATGAACTTCGGCTGCTGCTGCTGCTGCTGCTGTTGCGGCTCGTTTCCCCCTTCCCCATTCTCCCGCTCCTTTCAAGTGCCGCCGCCGCCGTCCCCCCACTCGCCTCGTCCTTCGCCGCTGCTGGTGGCGTTCGTTTGCGTGGGTATGTTTGTTGTGAGTTGCGGCATTTTGTTCTGTTGTCGATCTCCTCGAACTGCGCTTGACCGTGTCTTGGTTTGGATCTGTCGCGGCGCATGTGTGTGTGTGTGTGAGCACACTTCTCGCTGCACGAGCACCCGTCTCTCCCCCTCGCCGTCAGGTTTTCTTTTGGTGGTTTTTTTGGCTTCTTCCTTTTTTCTTCTCTTTCTCCGTATGTGCGTATTACTTGTCAACGTGTGCGGAGCGCGGCCCTGGCTTCCCGTCGCCGCACCGCCATCCCTCCAGTCACCCACCGCCCTCTGCCGCCCCCCCACCCCTTCAAGCCTACCACACAGTCTTTGATTTTTGCCTTTAACACTCCTTCCATTCTCTGCACACACACACGCACACCGATGCCACTTCCAAAGGCTGCTAATCGCACATGTACGCGTGTACATGTATATGTGTGTGTGTGTGTGCGTGCGTGAGAGAGAGCCCTGTCGGATGACACCGCCACACGCACACACATCAACACCACATCTCCATGCACACGCACACACTACCACCATCATCAGCCCCCCATCGATGCGAAGCAGGCATGCACCTTCTCATAGTTCCGTCAAGGCTATTTGTTTGTTTTCTTTTTGTGTGTGTGTGTGTGCGTCTGTTTGCGCGTGTGTGGTGCCTATGCATGTGTGCAGTTCTGGTTTTTTTTTTCTCGGAGCTGGTTTGTGTGTTTGTGTTTGTGTGTGTGGATGTGTTGATATGTGTCTGTGTGTTTAGCAGAGCCCTGACAAGCTTACACACGTTGCGCTTTTTCTTCGCTCTGCCTTGTTTTCTGTTATCACTTGACTCTTCATGGGAGTGCTTCGCTTACCTGTAAGGCATTCCATGCCGACACACACACACACACACAGGCACATTTTTGTCTTGGGTGTGTGTGTGTGTGTGGCTGTTCTCCCGCCTTCCCGTGTGTGTGTGTCTCCCTGACGGCGAAGCGTCGCGCTGGAGGAGGTGCGTGTGACGACGTGAGGCAGGAGCCGCTTTCCACACTGCAAGTGTGCCACTACTGGTCCCCTACCCCGCCCCTTTCTCGCACAGAGGCATGTGTTCCGCTTTCTGCTTCCCAATCGCAGTCCCTCCTGTGCTCTGCCGCCCTTCACACACCGTCACCACGCCTCTCTACACTTTCCTCCTCCTCCTCGCTGCCCGACCCATCTTGTTGCTGCTGCTTGGCTGATGAGTTTGCTGCCCTTGTTGCGCTCTTGCCGGATGCGCTCTTGCCGGATGCGCTCTTGATTGTATTTGTTTCTCTCTTGTGACTTCATCACTGGATCCTTCCGCCGCCCCACGCCCTTCTCCCCCCCCCCCTCCTCACCCCTCTCCTCCCTCGTCCATCGTCGCAGAAGGACGCGGAGGGTGTGGAGAAGGGAGTGGGTGTGCGGCCCGCCTCCTCCGGTAAACCCGCCCCCCCCCAACCCCCCTCCCCTCGTGTCTTCCTGTCCCTGTAGAACGACCACTGCGGCCCGCTGTCAGCGACCCCCTCTTCCATTCTCTCTGCACCACAACGCACGCACACCAACGCGCATCTGTCCGATGGGCAAAGCAAGCACGACACGCGGCGAAGTCCGCGTGCGCCCGCGCCGCCGTCTCATGGGAAACACTGACGTGAGTGTGCAGTGGAGACGCCAGGAACGCAACGGTGAAGCTTGTCGGCAGCCGCAAGGAGAAGCACGTCCGTGTCAGCGCCTCCAAGGGAAGGGTTGGCGACCCCCCTTTTCCCCTCCCGCCACCCACCCCCGCCCCCTCGCCAACTCCTAGAAACCCAAGAGAGGGGGCGGCGGCACCGTCGGTACCCAACGCGGCTCTCCGCTACTGCCGTGTGGCTTCCAGACGTCCCCGCCCCCCTTCACCCCTGCGTGCATCGCATCAGCTCCCCTTTGCCCCACCACCCGCTTCCTCTCTCCGCCCTCTCCACGACGCGACTTCTGGGTCGAACGCGCCGCTGGCGGACGCACTGGGCACACACACACACAAACACGTCTGCTTCATACATCTACATCTATTCGCCGCCGTCACAGCAGTAAGCGCCTGGAGAACCCCCAACACACAACAAGGAACCAACAAGCACGCCCTCCCCTCAGTCCTCCCGCCCCCCCCCCCACCTCGCCCCACACCCACCCCCTAAGTGGCGCCCCCTCCTTCCCTTCTCTCGGCTGTCTTTCCTCCATTTCCCCTCCTCTCCCTCATTCGTTCGACCCCACTCCACCCCCCGTAACTCCCGCCTTGTGTCGACACAAGAAGCACGAAACTTCTCTTTCTCTCCCCCGTGGCGCTGCATCACCTCTTGTATTTGTTCTTGGCTTCTATAGCGTGTGCGTGCGTGCGTGTGTGTGTGTGTGCACTCTGTTCTATTCTCAGGTTCTCTCTCTCTCCCTCCCTCTGTCTCTGTGCCTGTCTGTAGGCTCCCTCTTCGCCCCACCCCACCCTACCCAGTCGCAGTGCTGACGTGTCTCTACCTGGCTCTCGTGTCCCCCAACACCCTCCACGCCGACGTCAACATCGCGCACTGCCTGTAGCACCCGCTGTGACTTTCTTCACCTTCCTTCCCCCTCCCCTCGTCCCCCGGACCCCTTGAAGCCTTCTTTTTTTTTCTAAGACGACAATGTGTGTCTCTGCGCTTTCGCCTCGCATGGCGGTGCTGTTGCTGCTCGCCGTCGTCTGCCTGAGCGCACGCGTCGCGCGCGCCGTGATGTACCTCGCCCCGACCACCGCGTACACCCCCCTTGCCAACTTCTCGCAGCTGAAGCAGGCGTGCGCGGCGCAGCACGCGGATGGGCTTCCGCTTTCCATGTACGACGCGTCCATTGCCAGCTCCGCTGTGGCGTACATGAATAGCCAGACGACGACGACCGCCTTCGTCTCCGCCTACCTCTCCGACGGTGGGGCCTGGGTGTGGGAGGTGACAGAGGACGGCACCACCGTGATCATCACCGTGAACTCGTCGCAGTTCCTCGCGGGTGAGCTTGACCGCGAGAAGACCAACTACCGCTACGCCGCCTTCGACGCCTCGCGCGAGGGTCTCATCACAACGACGCGGTACGGCGGCTACCCCGTCCTGTGTGACAGCCTGACATTCTCAAAGGTGCCATCGAAGGGCTTCCCGTGGTGGGCCATTCTCATCATCGTGCTCGCCGTCGTCGTCATCGCCGTCGTCGTCGTCGTCGTCTGGTGCTGCTGTAAGAAGAAGAAGTCGTACGACGACGCCGACGACGAGGACAGCAGCGCCTTCACCTCGCGCAGCGGCTCCTTCGTGTCGGGCAGCACGAGCCGCGCCACCAAAACGGATGGCTCGTCTTCCTTCTCCACCTCGCGGGGCACCTCCTTTTCGGAAAGCGAGAGCGGGGGCAGCTCGCTGGCGAGCAGCAGTCGCGGCACAAGCCAGTCGGGTGCCACGTCGCAGAGCTCCACGGCATCGTCTCCCGGAGGCGTCTTTTCAGATGCCGGGGTAGGCAGCTGCGCGGACCCACATGATGAGCGGCACTGAGCACACAACGTGCACGCGGCGTTGGAGAAGGGCAGCGGTTTGCGTGGATCGGCGACGAACGCTGATCTGCACCATCCGTGCGCCTACTTCCCGATCCCCCCTCCCTCCCCCCCGGCACGCCACGCCATCGCCGTTCTTTGAGTTTTTTTGTTTTGTGTTGGACGTTGTTTTCCTATCTTGATCGTCTGTGCACATCCACGATGCGTATAACCGTGTGGCGGCGTGAGCGCCACATGCGGGAGCTGCTCGGAGCGTCCCCCCCAAAAAAAAAACTCCCTCCCTTCTCGCTCTCAACCACACCTGCATCACCGCCATGCCATCGCTCTGTCTCTCTGTCCCCCGCTTCCCTCTCGCCCACCACCCCGCCCCGGGTGCGCGCAAGGACGCGAGGGCTGGCACGCCTTCCATTCCTCGACGGGAAATTGCCGCTTGTGTTTGTCTTGATGTTGGTTTGTGTTACTTCCTTTTTTATTATTATGTGCGTTTGCCTTCCTTCGCTTGCTCTCTGTTTTCGTGGCACGTGAGTTCGCCGCCGTCGCAGGAAACACAGACGCACACACACACACAGAGACGCACGCAGACCCGCGCGAGTGAGCGTCGCTTGCTGCAAAGTGGCTGTTGCACTACGTGCACCGCTAACATCGTCCGAGGAGCAGTAGGGGAGATGAGCAGCGGCGTATGAAAGGAGGATAGGAGGGAGGAAGAGGAGGAGGGTGGGTGGCACGTGTGCCGACTCTGCAATGGAGTCGGTAGTCTCGACTGGGACGCTCTTGCTCGCACAAGTGCACACACTGCCGACAGTCCCCCTCCTCTCCCTCTCCTCCCTCCGGTGTGTTTGTGTTTCCCCGTCGGTGTCAACGGGAGCAGGGAGCGTGGGGCGCGTGGAGAGAGAAGGGAGGGTTACCTCGTGAAGCAGGCGCGTGTCGTCCGCCTCCCTTCCCCCCCCCACCCCTTTTCCTCCAGTCCTCTCCTTCTTCGTTTCTCCGCCGCACCAGTCCAGTTTCGTTGGGGAAGCGGCGGCGGGGTGCGCAAGAGACACAATGCCGGCAAGCGTCACTCATCCTCTTCTTCCTCTCTTGTTTTCCTTTGTTTATTCCTCTGTCTGTGTGTGTGGGTGTGTGTGTGTATGCCAAGTATGTGTGTCATGTCTTCTCCTCTCCCTTCTCCTGTGCGCTTTGCCCTGCTCTTTTTCTTCCTCCTCTCTTTTTTCGGATGTGTGCTCCTCTCTGGATTCCGTTTGCCACTCGCGTGCACTCCCCTTTGTGTGTCCCGTCTTCTTTTTGTTTTGTGTCATGTGTGTGTGTGTGTATCTGTGGTTGTGTGTGTGTGAGAGAGTGGTTTCTCCCTCCTCCTCCTCCTCGTGGCTCGCTCGCCTGCCCCCCAACTGGTCCGTCCCTCTCCCTGGGTGTGTATGTGCACATGCGTGTTTTTGTGCGCGTTTGGTCAACATCCCTTTTCCGTTTTGTTTCTGTTTTTTGTTTGGTGGCTTGCGCGTGCTCTGCATCGCTTCTGACGTGTGTGTGCGCGTGCACCGTTTTTTGTTTTTCTTCTCTTGCCCCTCCGACTCTTCTCCGCGCTTCGCTTCGTGTATCTGCCTGCCGCTGCATTCGCCTACGCAATGAGGAACACTTCCCTCCTCCTCCGTCCCCGCCCTCCCACTCGTGGTGTGTGTTGATCTGTGTACACGCGCGCGCAGGAATGTTGGCACACATCTGTCGACGCCGCACGTGCGGCAGCAAGGGAGAGTCCACGTTTGCTTTTCCCCAACCGACGTCTACTCTCACACACTCTCCCACACACACACATGTGCAGCTGTAGAAGCCCCCGAGAGTCCTAGACGCGTGGACATCATCGCGCCAACACAACGCGCACGTCGACGAGGCGCACGCAAGCGCCATTTTGAGGGGGGTTTTGTCGTTTGGTTTCGGTCCTCTTCACCACCCCACCGCCCCACCCCCCATCAGCCTGTGAATCTTCCTTCTCGCTCTTCACCATTCCCGCTTTTTGCCATGTGCGCACCACCAACGCCGCAGTTTGATTGTTTGTGTGTGTTTTTTTCTTTGTCTAGCATTGTGTCCACGTTCTCGTGACGTCTCCCCAAGTCTTGCGGGTCGCCCTGGTGTGTGTGTGTGTGCCAGCGGGCTCACGGCGGTGTGCTGCCGTTTCGACGATGTGGTGGGTGTTATGGTTGTCCTTCCACGACAAGGTCCGCTCGCACACGCACACGCACACGCACACGCACACACACGCCTGTGGCCGTCGTCTTCCACCACCACCACCGCCCCCCCTACCCTTCCCCCTTCTCCATCCAATCTTCTCCACACCACCTCCCCACAGCTCTCGCTTCCACGAAGCGAAACGAACAACTCGCAGAACGGTTCGTGTCCGTGCTCACGCGCCACAGAGCTCTGTGGCGTAGAAACCGCACGGGTTCTCTCATCCCCACTCCTTCTCCGTCGTTGTTGCCCCCGTGGTTAGTCTTTTTCGTTGTTGTCGCCTCCTCTCGCCCCCGCTTCCAGTCGGAGGCCGACGCCGTCGCCTTCATGTCTTCGTTGTCTTCCTTCACCTTCCCTCTTTCTCCTCCTCCGTGCGCCAACACGGGGGTGAGAGAGAGGAGGGGGGCCGGACTACGCGCGCACCACCTTCGTGAAGGACGGTGCAGCAGTCTCTGTCGGTGCCATGCCTGTGTGTGTGTGTGTGTCTACGCGTGCGTCTCCTACCACCCCCTCTCTCTCTCTCCCTCTCGCCGCCCCTCTTGTCTGGGTGTATGTGCATCAGCTTTTCCCTTCGTGTGTGTGTGTGTGTGTGTTTGCGTGTGTTCGCGATTCGCTCAGTGTCGCCCTTCCCTTCTCCCATGCCACCCGCCCCACAGCGAGGCGCTTCTGTAGTCGTACATCTGAAGTCCTAAGCCATCCGTGGCCACCCCATCGAACGCAACAACACAAACAAGGAACACCTCTCCCCTCTGCCCCCCCCCCTCTTCTCGCCCGCGTGCTTGCCTCGTACGTCACGCCCCCCCCCCCCCGGGGCATACACACGCACGCACGCGCGACGAGGCGTTCGTGCAGCAGCGCGACGTGGCACCGCCGTCGGGTAACCGCCAGAGAGGAGAGCGCAACTCCACCCACACCAGTCCGTAGCAAGTCGTCGATCGTGCCTCGCGCGTGTGTCGTGGGTTTCAGGCACCGTCCAGCAACGCCATGGACGGTCTGCCTGCCACTCCGCACGAGCACCCGCCTGCACCCCTCACCTCTTCTCCGCACCACTGTCCTGTCCGCTCTTTCTTGTCGTCTTGCTTGTTGCCGGCCTTTCTCCCTCCCCCGCTCAGCACACGCTCGTGAGGACTGCGATTGCCNTCCCCCCTCCCCGACCTTTCCCTTCGCTCACCTCGCACACCCGCACACACGCGCACTCCCCCCCCCCCTCCTCCCCACCCACCCGCTAAGCCCTTCGCAGGCGCCATGCTGTTGCGCGGTTCCCTGACGCGGCACGCCCCCACCCGCAGGCCGCGGTCGTCGGTGGCGCTGGCGACGGTGCTACCACTGGTGCTGCTGCTTGTGCAGGCTGCCTGTCCCGCGCACGCCGCCGTGACGTACTTCGTCACGAAGAACGTCGCCGTGGTCCCCACAACGGGCTCGATGCGGAGTCAGCTCACAGCCGCGTGCACCGCAGAGCGCTCCGACTCGGCGCCGGCCACTTTCAGCCCCACCGACGAGCCCGCCGTGCTGCTGTACCCCGCCATGAATGCGGCGAAGGTGATGCAGGTGTACGTGGCGGCCATGTACGAGACCGTCGACCTCGGCTCGCTGTGGCTGTGGAACAGCAACCCCACCGTCGTGACCTCGCAGCTCTGGGCACCTGGCTACCCAGCCGGCGATCAGCTGACGCTCAAGTACGCCGTGTACGACTCCAACCAGGGCGGCCTCGTGAATGTCGACGGCAACACGCCCTTGGCGGTGGGCTGCAGCTACGGCACGCCCGACGACGTCACGCCGCCCCTGCAGCCCCCCGCGGAGAAGAAGGGCTTCCCGTGGTGGGCCATTCTCATCATCGTGCTCGTCGTCGTCGTCATCGCCGTCGTGGTGGTGGTGGTCGTGTGCTGCTGCTGCTGCAGGAAGAAGAAGTCGTACGACGACGCCGACACGGAGGCGCTGGATGAGGACGAGCAGCGGCTGGAGCAGCGGCAGCAAGCGCAGCGGCAGCATCGCTCGCGGGGCATGCGCGAGGGCAGCGACACCGAGAGCGACAACGTGAGCGACTCCCGCTCCTTCTCGGGCGACTCCAGCGGCAGCCGCACCGCAGCCGGCAAGCCCAACACCGCGGCGGCGGCGCAACGGGAGCAAGACGGCGACGCCGACTCGGAGAAGAAGCGCCACCGCCACCGTCACCGCCACAGCCGGCACAACAGCAGCGGCGAGGAGTAGAGAACCTCCCCCTCCCCCGGGGGGGGGCCGCTCCATCCCCGTCACATCGATGACCTAATCGTGTCTCTGTGTCTCCTCCCGTGCTCCCTCCCTTCATCTCGGTTCGTTTGCTTCTGTCTCCATGAGTGCTGATCTGCCCGTCGTCGTCGTCGTCGTCTCCCTCTTTTCTCACTTGGTTTTGTGCGTGCGCTTGTCGCTCGCTGAGTTGTGCCGCTCCACATTTCACCAGCAACTCTCATCGTTCATTCTCGTTGCCCACGCAAGTCGCCTTCATCGACACACGCACACACACATACACAGAGAAAGATCTTCGCACGTGCACAGAGTCTCCCCACCCGTCCCCTCTCTCCCCCCCCCCCTTCATTCTTCGTCGCTTTCACGGGGCTTTGGGGGCTTCTTCTCTTTAGCGGCGCACCGGGCGGCTCGCGAGGTCATGTGGGTGTGAACGTGGGTGAGAATGTAGGTGCTTGCGTGTGTGCCGTATTTGCTTGTGTGCACATCAGTGTGCGTGTTCGGATTGGGGTGGGGGTTCTCTTCTTTCTCTCCCCCGCTTGGGTTCTACCGTGCCCCTCCGCGCGTCTCGAGGCCTCATCGGCGGCGCCCCTGTGTTGTGACGTGGAATGGAGGTGCCACACACACACACACGCCCACCCACACCCCACGAGAAGACCATCCGGCCTCCTCCCTCCCCTTTCCACTCTAGTTTCATCGCAATGTGCACACACCCTCCTCGCTGCGTCACTACTTCTTTTCTTTTTGTGGTTTGTATGCTCTTCGTTAGTTCGCTTGACCCTCCCCTCCTTTGTGTCGGCAGTCGCTCGAGACGCATGCGCCCATGACTGCCCTCGTCTCGCGCCCGCACTATCCCGTAGCTGCGCATGTGCCCTCGGCCCGCTCCCGCCACCCCCCTCCCCCTTTTCCGGCTCTCTCTCTCCGCTGCGCGGCTGCGGCGGCGACGCGCGGACGCCCTCTTTCTGCTCCAGTGCGCATTCATCGTGCTGCCGCTCCGCCCAGCTGCCTGACGAGTCAGGGCCCTGTCGGGGGCTGCCTGGGCGGAGTGTGCAACTCCTTCTCGAGCTCCTCATCGCGCCCTTGGCTCCCTTCCAGGTGAACCCCCGCGGCAGCTCCGCGGAAGAGGTTGCCTGTTTGTGATGAC